>JAJIBD010013594.1:0-51873 GCA_021461705.1 Cryptotis parvus | reverse complement strand
TATTTGATATGCCAAATACCAGTAACAATTATAGACCTCATTCCCATGACCTGATGGAATGGTTTGAGGCTCTTTATGTTCCTGGAGCAAGCAGGTGTCCTTGGCTCTACTTGCATGAGACAGGACATATGGAGATGTTACTGGTGCCCACTCAAGCAAATCGATGATGAACGGGAAGACAGACAGTGACAGTCAGCATTTAACTTTTAGTCAGCGTTTAACATTTGAAAATGCTGCTGCAGCTGTTTTTGTCAGAAACCCAGGAGTCTTCAGTATCAATCCTTACTGCAGAAAAAGATCAACTAATTTCTGATTTACAGCCACCTTTTTTTTTTGTTGCTTCCTTTACTTGTTAACATGTAGCAAGACAACTTCTTTATGAACTAACATAATCCAAGGTAGCCTAGTTTGCGCAGTCATTAGTGTTTATAGGCTTACTGGCGCAACTAGAGACAATTTTCTCCTAACTTTATGGTAGGTGCTGTATCATGATCTCATTAGTCAAATACACTTAGATTGAACCAGAGAGAGAGTACAAGGGTGAAGGAGCTTACCTCACATGCCTTATACCCTGCTTCAATTACTGGCATTGCTTATGGTCCCATAAACCCTGCCAGTAGTAGTCACTGAGTACTGCCGGGTGTAGCCCTCCCACACCAACCCCCACCACAAGATACTTGGATCTAATTTTTAATTATTTCATTTTTTGCATTTGCGCCACACCTGGTAGTGTTCAGTGTTTGTTTCTTGCTCTGTGCTCAGGGATCACTTCTGGTGTTATTCAGGAGACCGACTGTGGTGACGGAGTTGAACTGGTGTTGGCTCCTTGCTAGGGCAAGCACCTTACCCAATGTAATACCCCTCCATTTTTGTGTACTTTAAACGCTGTTAAATTACTTTTGATTACTTGGTCAGGAGTTCTGGCTGTATTTAGTCTTGCCTCTGCTATCTGCTTTCTCAGAGCTTGAGCAAAGCATTTCATCTTTGTTGCAGTTCCATAAAATGTATCACTTACACTAAATCTTTTCTGGGTTTAGATTAATTTGTATATAAATATTGCATGATCTCATTCTAAATATTGATTTTTTTCTTTAAAATTTACCAAAGTGTTTATCTCTTAGCTATAGACCTATGCTCACTTCTACCACTGTTTTTTTTTTCCACAAACAATCTTAAATAGACTTCTTTTGTATGTCCATGTTTTTCTTTATTAAAGTTTGCCTTTAATAGCTCAAAGGGCTGGAGCACATGTTCTGTATCCTGGAGCCCCACCAGGCCCCCAATACTGTGCTGAAAATAACCCCTGAGCACCTCGAATGAGGCCCAACATGCATGCATACTCACACATCTCTCTCCCATTGTTATTTTTTGATAATCACACCCAGCAGGTGCTAAGAGATCACTCCTGGGGACTTGGTGGGTCTTATCGGGGCTGAAGGTCAACCCAAGTTGGCTTCGCGCAGGTACCTGCTGTACTATCTCTCCAGCACCCCTAACTGTTCTTTATTTATTTTGGTATTTGATTGTTTGGGGGCCACTCCCCAAAGTCCCAGGGGCTACTTCCCGCATAGTGTAGTGCTGTGTGGATTCTGTGCAGTGCGGAGGATTGAACCAGGGGCTCCTGCATGACAGTTATATATTCTAGTTCTCTAAGACATTTCCCTGGCCCCTTGTGGCTTACTTATATCGCACTTTCCTTTTCGTTCCTCTCAGACCTCACCTTAGTGAGGAGCAGCTGCTTACTAAACTAGAACCGCACAACAAAACCCCCACGAGATCTACTTTTGCACACTTTGAGGAGCCATCTCTGTGCATCCTTCTCATGCCCCGAGGTACAGTAGAACAGAAGCTGGGTTACGGGGCTGAGAAAAGAGACCGCTGTGTTCACTTGTACTCTCGACACTCAGCATCTGTAGCCGTTGGGGTCTCAGTGTTCTCGAATTATAATACAACACAGTAGTATTGCCCAAATGTCCTGAGAATTCATTGACTCTAATATATAATGCTCAAGCTGGAGAGAAAGGACAGGGAATAAAGCACCTGACCTGGGCCACTGGTCCTAATTCTCTTTCTGGTATCACAGTTCCTCGTAAAGCCAGCGGTCACTCCTGAGCTCAGCCAGGAAAAGCCCCAAGCACCACCACTGTGTCTCAACCCCCTTCACACACACACACACACACACACACACACACACATTTTCCACCTTTTTATTTACACTGTCATCAAACAATAACCACTTCAGCACAGCCCAGACAGCAGCTTCAGCTAATTGGAACGGTGTAATCTTATAGTTTGGAAATTTGTAAAAAATATTTTCTTCCCCACTCCTTGTCCTTTTCCTTCCATTTTCTTGGGATATAAATGTAGAACAAAAGCATGAACATGAAGTCTGGAATGATTGGTGGGTGACATACCTTTCATTTAATTTGTAAGATTATCTATTCGTGGAAACTTTTTTCTATGTAAATTTACTGTTTGAAATGTGATTTTTTTTTCTGCCATAATTCTGAACTGGCATGCCATAATTAATGTACTCTATGAGTTAAAAGGAAAAAATCCAGGAACTGTGCTTTGGGTGGGTCTTTTTCTATAATTCCCCATTTGGGAAATAGCACAGTGAAAAAAAAGTGTTTCTAGCACTGAATGCTAATTGATGAAAACATTTCTTTGCTAACAATCTAAGGGAAGCAATCTATTCTTAGTGCTTTCAAACCACGACTTAGTTGAACCATTCATGAACAAAAGCCAATTATTTATTTTTTAGGGCTACCTTTAACAAGTCTTTGTTTTTAATAATAGCACTTGATTCTTTTCTTTATGAAAGCTGTTTTTTAAAATATAGCAGCTCTTGAAATAAGAGTAGCAGGATTCTAATTTGGATGCAAAGTATACTTTTACCTGAATATTAAAAGCTTATAACTTTAAATGATTTCTATATTATGGTATAAATCATATATATATACATATATATATATACATAAAGCTTACATATAGTTGATCACTTGATCACTTGAATCCTGTTATTCATTGATTTGCTCAAGTGGGCACCAGTAACATTTCCATTGGACCCTATCACGTGCCAATGTAGCCCAATGGCATCTGGTTGATTCAGGAATATGAAGAGCCTCAAACCGTTCCTTCAGGGTCTTGACAAGGAAGTCTGACCATCTTGTAGGTGGGCGGCCACGTGATCTTTTGACATCCCGTGGGATCCAGTCGGTAACGGCTCTAGTCCAGCGGTTGTCTCCAAATTGCCCATCTGATTTTCGATGCCTTGGCAAACGAGACAGCATCCCTGATTCTGGAATAACGACGGAGGTCAGAACTCCAGATTCCTTCTCTCACTTGAGTGAGGCGTGATATTCCAAGCATAGCTCTTTCGATTCCTCTCTGGGAGACCCGAATAGCATTCTCATCCTGCTTTCTTAGGGCCCAGGTCTCTGAGGCGTATGTTAATGCAGGGAGAACGGTGGAGTCAAAGAGATGTGCCCGGAGCCGGAGGTTCTTTTGTCCTTTTAGCTATTTCTTTGATGCCTTTGAAGGCATTCCATGCTGCTCTTCTTCCTCCTGCGCAGCTCAGGTTTTAGGTCGTTCATCATGTTGACTTCTCGACCTAGGTACACATAACTGCTGCATTCAGAGATGTTTGTTCCATTGCGAGTGAATGGGGCTTCTGGAACTAGTTCATTCTTCATAAACATGGTTTTCTTTTTTTTTTCTTTAGATTCAGCTGTAGACCTATCTTTCCACATTCTTGGTCGAAGTCAGCCAGCATTTGTGCTAATGTTTGGTGTTATTAGAACGATGTCATCAGCAAAGCGGAGGTGGTGTAGTTGCCGTAAATATTCTACATATAGTTAAGCATTATATATATTTAAGCTTATATTTTAAGCTTTATATATAGACAGACACGTTTTTTTTTTTTTTTTTGCTTTTTGGGTCACACCGGTGACGCTCAGGGTTACTCCTGGCTCTGCATTCAGGAATTAACTCCTGGCGGTGCTCGAGGGACCATATGGGATGCTGGGGATCGAACCTGGGCGGCACAGGCCGGCTGCGTAAGGCAAATGCCCTACCCGCTGGGCTATCGCTCTGGCCCCAGATAAGCTTTTTTAAGGAAAGTTGCTTATTCCTTTAAATTAAGGAGTCCATTTCATAGTCAACAAACATAGAAAATGAAAGCACATGAGAAAGTTTTAGTGTTTAAAATATAAAATTGTATAGTATGGGAGACTCAGACACAACAGGGAGAGCTGGCATCTGGCTCTCTCCCAGCTCAGCTGACCATGAGGCTCCCCAAGTTATGCAACTGCTTGTGGCTGTGTGGTACATAAAACTATGGAACCAATCATGTCCTAGAATATACTACAATCCACAATGTGTAAGAAAGGGAAGCGAGAAGGAGAGAGGGAAAAAGAGAAAGGAGATACAGAATCCGCCATGGAGGTGGACTGGGGGAGGGGGGAGGGAAGTGGGGACATTGGTGATGGGCGATGGGCACTTGTGGAGGGATGGGTGTTGGAACCCTGTAGAACCAAAACTCAAACATGCGCATCTTGTGATTGTATATCTAACCGTGGTGTAGTAAAATAATAAAAATAATTGTATAGTATGGGGCCAGAGCATATGGGGTGGGGATGGCATTTGCCTTGCACACAGCCGACCTGGACTTGATCCCCATCACCCCACAAGGTTCCCTGAGCCCCTGGGCATGATTCCGGCATGCAGAGCCAGGAGTAAATCCTGAGCACTGCTGGCTGTGGCCCCAAAATCAAAAAGAAAAAAATTGTTATATGGTGAACAAGAAAGACACTTAAACTAGATAAGTTACTGAGTATTTCATTTTTCCTCTCACATTTTTTTTTTTTTTTTTTTGTTGGCCAAACCGGTGATGCTCAGGGGTTACTGCTGGCTCTGCACTCAGGAATTACTCCTGGCGGTGCTCGGGGGGACCATATGGGATGCTGGGGATCGAACCCAGGCCGGCATGGGCCGGCCACGTGCAAGGCAAACGCCCTACCCGCTGGGCTATCGCTCTGGCCCCTCCTCCTCACAATTTTCAGATGGAAAGAAAACTATTGTACATAATTTTGGTAAAAGGTGACTTACTGTTTCAAATAATAAATATTGTTTTAAAGCTTTTAAAAAAGAGATCAACTAAAGTTAAGAATTAAAATTCCCAAGTCTTAGGGCCAGACTGACAGCTCAGTGACCTGGACCACATGTCCCACTGAGCACGCATCCCATGTGTGGTCCCCAGAGCACTCCAGTGTGACTCCTATGCACCGATCAGGAGTAGCTCAGAAGCACTGCTGTGTTGCCCCCAAAACAGCAACCAACAATTTCTAAGTACTCTACAGATTTAACGCAACATGTTTTCAATGACTTAAAACACTCTCTACTAAAATTTATGCAAATAGCTCGGTGCAGAAAGGGCCACTGGCAAAAAACAGGAGAACAGAAATCCTTGCAACTGAGTTGGGTGGGGGGATTTGGAAAGGGGGGGTGTTAAGGCCTTGGGGCAGGGAGGCAGGTACACTGGTGATGTAATCATGTGCATGGGAAACCACTAATAACAGTATGCTGAAATCATAGAACTTAATCAATTTTTAAAAATATTTAAAAAAAGCAAAATATGCCGCATATAGACTGTGGTGGGCATATATTGGCACTTTGGTAGTGATTGTGTTATAACTTTTACTGCTTAAACATATAAATACTTACATTCTTGGGTCCAGAGTGATAGTCCAGTGGGTAGGGCATTTTGCCTTTCATGCAGCTGGCCTATGCTGGCCTGGGTTCGATCCCCGGCATCCCATATGGTCCCCGAGCACCACCAGGAGTAACTCCTGAGTGTAGAGCCAGCAGTAACCCCTGAGCATCACCAGGGTGTGATCCAAAAAAGCAAGAAAAAAAAAAAGGAAGCAATAAATACTTGCATTCTTGTAAGTCAATGTGACTTCCTTCAAAATAATTTCAGAAACAAATTATTTTCTTATCAAATGACCAGTCTGTAGTTATAGAAAAAAAAAACAATATAAAAACTTTTATGAGATAAAACTTCATACTGTTGAAAGTGACTAATTTTTAAAAAAATTCCTAAGAACAAACAAACCAGTAAATAACAAGTATGGGCACAATATAAAGTACTGAGTCAGTTTCTAATAAATAACTAAATAAAATTAGCATATGATCCAGAAATTCTACTTCCGCTTTTAGTCCAAGAGAATTAAATGCAGGAACTAAAGGCAGATATTTGTTTGCATGTGTTCCTAACTGCGTTATTTATAAAGCCAAGGGTAGAGGCAACCCAGCTCTCAACTGATGGAAACCATAGAAACAGGATGAGGTCGGTCGGTCGGTCTGTTGGTCTTTCTGCCTGCCTGCCTGCCTGCCTGCCTGCCTGTCTGTCTGTCTGGTCTGTCTGTCTGTCTGTCTGTCTGTCTCTCTTTCTGGGATAACTTACATCAGGTAACAGGAGTAGTTGATTTATGGAGACAGAAAGGATGGTGGTTTCTAGGTTGTGGGGAGACAACAAAGTTAGTTTGGGAAGAAGTTATGGGATGGTTGGCAGTGATAGTTTTTAATCAATGTGAATATAATTAATGTGATCAAACTATATACTTTAAAATGGTGAAGGTGGTGGGCTCTCAGACATGGGGCAGAGCTGCTACTGGCTCTCCCTGTGCCCAGCTGCTCATGAGGCACCCAGGAGGCATGGCAGGTTCTAGCCCTGGCCCACCACCCCACCAGAGCCTCACAACAAGCTAGATGACCCCCCTACTCCATGGGGGTCGCCATTTTCCACATCGGGACTTCCCTCTCGTCACAACTCCACCCAGCAGACCAGACTATCACAGCCCAGATCATCGACACCCACCCTGCAGCAGTTTTTCTTCAATCCGGCACAGGTATGCTGAACCAGAGACTCTTAGACATGGGGCAGAGCTGCTACTTGATCTCCCTGTGCCCATCCGCTCATAAGGCTCCCAGGAGGTATGGCGGGTTCTAGCCCTGACCTGCCACCCCAGCAGAGCCTCACAACAAGCCAGACGACCCCCCCTACTCCATGGGGGCCGCCATTTTCCACATCTGGACTTCCCTTTAGTCACAACTCCACCCAGCAGACCAGACTATCACAGCCCAGCTCGCGCAGCCACTAAGCGGCTGCATGGGTTCATCAATAAATGCTTTATTTAGAGGTGACTACAAGAGTATGCCACCCGCACGGCAAGCCTGGCAAGCTGCTCGTGTCGTATTTGATATGCCAAATACCAGTAACTTTTATATTAGGTCATTCCCATGACCTAATATAATGGTTTGAGGCTCTTTATGTTCCTGGAGCAAGCAGATGCCTTTGGGTTCTATTAGCATGAGACAGGACATATGGAGATATTACTGGTGCCCACTCTAGCAAATAGATGATCAACGGGAAGATAGTGATAGAGATAGTGAAGGTGGTAAAGGTAGTAAGTGTTAGGTTTATTTTACCACAGGTGAAAAAGTAAAGTAATTGTATTTGTGGGTCCTAATTATGTTTTTGCTGTTTCATTGATCTGTATGTTTATCTTTACATCAGTTCCACAATGTATTGATAATTGTACCTTTTGGAGTAATTTTTTTTTTTTTTTTTGCTTTTTTTTTAGGTCACACCCGGCAATGCTCAGGGGTTCCTCCTGGCTCTGCACTCAGGAATTACTCCTGGCGGTGCTCGGGGGACCATATGGGATGCTGGGGATCGAACCGGGCCGGCACAGGCCGGCCCGTGCAAGGCAAATGCCCTACCCGCTGGTCTATCGCTCAGGCCCCTTTTGGAGTAATTCTTGAGGCAAGATAGTATTAATTCTCTAACTTTGTTCTTCTTTCTCAAAATAAATTGTTCTACCCTAAGTCTTTTGTTTTTCTTGATAAATTTTTTGTCGTTGTTTTGTGGCCATATCCTTCCTCCCTCCCTCCCTCCCTCCCTCCCTCTCCTCCCTCCCCTCCCTCCCTCCCTCCTTCTCTTTCCTTCTTTCCTTCTTTCCTTCTTTCTTTCTTTCTTTCTTTCTTTCTCTCTTTCTTTCTTTCTCTCTTTCTTTCTTTCTTTCTTTCTTCTTTCTTTCTTTCTTTCTTTCTTTCTTTCTTTCTTTCTTTCTTTCTTTCTTTCTTTCTTTCTTTCTTTCTTTCTTTCTTTCTTTCTTTCTTTCTTTCTTTCTTTCTTTCTTTCTTTTCTTTCTTTCTTTCTTTCTTTCTTTCTCTCTTTCTCTCTCTCCCCCTCTCTCTCTCTCTCTCCTTACTTGGACATGCTGAGATTCCAGAAGACTTATTTTTTAACAGTGAAGTAAAATAGGTTTTATTGAGGAGGTTTTAGGAGAGAGGGAGAGAAAGAGAGAGAGTAATGCGCTCAAGGGAGAACGTGGGCTACTCAAAGACGGAGAGATCCAGAAGAATTTTAATCACAAATTCTAAAATCAGGCATCATTGACTTACTTCTGATTATAAGTGTTCTATGCAGCATAACCTTAATTATAAATGTCTTACACATGTCTTTTATCTGGTTAAAGAAGTTCCTTTGTATTAAAGTTTGTTGAAAGTTTCAATCATGAAAACATTGCTTCAATTGAGAGTTTTTTTTTTTTTTTTGGGTCACACCGGCTGCTCAGGGGTTTCTCCTGGCCGCACTCAGGAATTCCTCTGGCGGTGCTCGGGGGGACCATATGGGATGCCAGGGATCGAACTCGGGCGGCACAGGCCGGCCGCGTGTAAGGCAACGCCCCCGCTGGGCTATCCCCAGCCCTCAATTGAGAGTTTTAATCATGAATTAATGTTCAATTTAGTCAAAATGAATAACCCTATAAAAATGTTTAGATCCTGCATCCAAAAGTATCAAATGGTTTTCTGCTTTATTCTGTTAATGTTCTTTTGTTTTGTCTTTGTTTGGGGCCACGCCCAGTGGTGCTCATGGGCTCCATCCTGGCTCATTGCTTAAGGGTAGGTCTTGTGTGCTTGAGTGTCATTCTGCCAGCCTGGCAGTTCTTGGGGACCACGGTGTACTATACTGGGTCTCCGACCTTTATTATCTATTATTCAGTGTATTATTTTGTTTCCAAGGTATATTGGTGTTCAGTTTTCTATTTACATAACTTTACTGGGTGTCCTAGTATGAGCACAGTACCAACCTTATAAAAATACCTGAAGGTTGTGCATGTAGCTCTGTGGTAGAGCTCATGCTCTGCCTGTATTCATGTTGGAATCAGTCAGAGAGTTAAGGGGACAGGGTGGGGAAGGGGCACTTATTTTCTTTTCCTTTAGAATCAGATGTAATTTTTTAAGGTTGGCGTTATTTATTCCTTGGAACAAGAGTGGGGAATGTATAATAGGCAAAATCATTGTGTCTGGCCCAGGTACAGAACCAGACAGAGATTATCTGACTACCCTAGCCTCTCCACAGTATTACATAGCCTACAGTAATGTGAAGTATCCAAAGGCCCTGGCAGAGAACAGGTTCCCCTACCTCCGCCTTTAGAAACTGACATAATTTATCACAGTACTGTTCTGAGTCTAGAATTTTTTTTTTTTGCTTTTTGGGTCACTCCCGGCAATGCTCAGGGGTTACTGGCTTGCCCAGGAATCACTCCTGCGGTGCTCAGGGGACCATTGGGATGCCGGGATCGACCCGGCCAGCACAGGCTGCGCGTGGGCATGCCCTACGCTGGGCTCCACTGAGTCTAGAATTTTGACTTTGAAATGTGTCTTTATTTTTTTTTAATAATCAGTATAATGGAAGTAGAATTTTAAATTTTTATTCTTTAGTAGATTTTGTTAATTTGCTTTTCATCAGACATTTGTACATTCTGTGTGGTTGAATT
This sequence comes from Cryptotis parvus, assembly GCA_021461705.1. Lineage (NCBI taxonomy): Eukaryota > Metazoa > Chordata > Mammalia > Eulipotyphla > Soricidae > Cryptotis > Cryptotis parvus. The sequence continues at coordinate 42,025 of JAJIBD010013594.1, read as the reverse complement.
TCTTTGGCATCACATTCTCTGTTCTTTCACGAAGTGTATGGTCTGTGATGATAACACTCTCATTCTCGATACTGGTCATTTGTATCTTCTTGTTTTTCTTTCAATGACTTTTAATGGCTTAAAGGTTTTAAAGTTTATGGATCTCCTCTAAATTTTAGTATCATTCTTTTTTTTTTGTTTTCTTATTTTCTGTTTTTTTGGTATTAGGAAGATTGGGCCACACCCTGTAGTGCTTGGAGGTGTTACTCTCTGTGTTCAGGGCCAGGCTGTGTGGCCAGGGTGGAGCCATTGTCAGCTACATGTAGGGTACATGTAGGGTACATGCTTTACATGTACAAGGCGTGCACTTTACATGCACAGGGCATGCACTTTGCACATTATCCTTGTACCATTTCTCTGGCTTTGATTTGCAAAGTATTTTAAGGTTGCAATTTTATTGTATTCTTTTCTTACTTTTTCCTCCCTATATTTACTTTGCATTTAAGTTGCTTCTCTACTGTAGAAATTTCTGCAAGGAATTGGGCTATGTTGGGCCCCCAATCTAAAAAATTCAATATGTGGCGACTGGGGAAGCTGGAACTTGGCTCTCCCCAGGCTCAGCTGACTATCGGGCTCCCAGGAGGACAGATGGGTTTGAGGAGTGGGCCCATCACTTCTTGAGGGTCCCGGAAGCAGCCGGATGAGGCTCACCCACCACACTAGCCGCCACTTTCGCTGTCTGGATGCTGGATGCTACCTCAAGACCAGATTAACAGAGCAAAATGAGTTCGAGCCCAGGTAGGCAGCTCCCAGAAGCGGGAATCGCTGGGAATTCTTCAGATGGAGCCAGGGGTCGGCCCTTCCCCCTCCATTTTGTCGAGCCTGGTGGCCCCTAAGTTTGTGCGGCCGCTTGCCACGCAGTCCATCAAACTAGTGGAAAGTTATGTCCTTTAATGTACTGCATTCTACGATGTGTAGGAAAGTTAGGCGGGAGGGAGAGATAGAGAAGAGAGAAGAGACATATAAAACCCGCCAAGTAGTTGAGGTGTGTGGGGGGGCGGAGGTGGGGATATTGGTGATGGGAGATGGGTTCAGGTGGAGGGATGGGTGTTGGAACACTGTAGAACCAAAACTCTACATTTGCAATTGTATGTCTAAAAGTGGTGTAATAAAATTTGGGGAAAAAAATAAAAATAAAAAAAATTTAAAAATTCAATATGTCCCTTTCCTCTGAGTACTATGTAAACCATTTTCCTCAAACTTTGCTATGTTTTTTTTTCACTTCTTTTCATTTAAGATGCTTCTTTCCCGTATTACTTCTCTCTTGTCCCTTGGGTTATTCAAAAGTGTGTTGCTGATGTAAACAACCAAAAATCCTCATCAATATTTGTGGCAGATACATAAAATGGAAGAGTTCTTAATAAAATAAGAAAGAAATTTATACAGACAGTATCTGCACAAAATTGATATAATTATCTTGGGTTAAAGAGTTACTAACAAAGTATGTACTGCTTGATTGCATTTATATAATTTTTCTAGGACAAAAATGGAAACCAACATCGGGGCCAGAGCAATAGCCCAGCGGGTAGGGTGTTTGCCTTGCATGCGGCCGGCCTGTGCCGGCCCAGGTTTGATCCCCGGCATCCCACATGGTCCCTCGAGCACTGCCAGGAGTAATTCCTGCGTGCAGAGCCAGGAGAAACCCCTGAGCATCACTGAGTGTGGCCCAAAAAAAAAATGGAAACCAACAAATAGTGACAAAAAACAGATGAGTAGATTCTTGGGAATGGAAGCACAGAGAAAGAAGGAATACCCGGGAGAGAGAAGGGATACAAAGGCATGAAGAAAGCTTTGGAGATTGTGGATGTGTTCAGTATCTTGATAGTGTCTAAGATATTGTCACAAATATTTGCATATGTTGTTATAGCTAATAAGTGATAATTAAACCTGTAGAATTTATTGCATATTAGCTATATCTGAACAAGCTTTTCACATGTACTTTAATTTTCAAAGAACGTGGATTTTCCCCCAGCTACTTGTAACTGTTTTCTAATTTAAAGTTGGTCAGTACTTGATTTTGGTCAGAGAACATATACTCCATTATTTAGAACCCTGAAAATGTAGCAAAAAAAAAAAAAAAAGGAAAAAAGAAAAAAGGGGCCAGAGCGATAGTCCATCAGGTAGGGCATTTGTCTTGCATGCGGCCGGCCTGTACCAGCCCGGGTTTGATCGCCGGCATCCCATATGTTCCCTCGAGCACTGCCAGGAGTAATTCCTGAGTGCAAAGCCAGGAGTAACCACTGAGCATTGAGCATTGCCGGGTGTGACCCAAAAAAGCAAAAAAAAAAAAAAAAAATAGAACCCTGAAAATGTTTACATTTTACAGTAAAATCTACCTTAATAATGTTATTTGAACTGGCAATAAATATATCAGGCTACTTCTGGAATATACTAAGAATGTCAAATAAGTCAAGTTGGCTGATAGTTTTATACATGTCTTATATATTTCCACTGGCTACTTTCTTTTAACTATTTGGAAAGTAGTTTTAAACTCAGTAACTCTAATTTGAATTTTTCCCCTGATTTTGTTTTACATACTATCACAATCAATAAGTTTGTAACTCACTGTATCACTGTCTTCCCGTTCATCATCGTTTTGCTCAAGCGGGCACCAGTAATATCTCCATATGACCTGTCTCATGCAAGTAGAGCCCAAGGGCACCTGCTTGCTCCAGGAACATAAAGAGCCTCAAACCATTCCATCAGGTCATGGGAATGAGGTCTATAATTGTTACTGGTATCTGGCATATCAAATACGACACGGGTAGCTTGCCAGGCTCTGCCGTGCGGGAGCATACTCTTGTAGTCATCTCAAAATCCAGCATTTATTGTGAACCACGCTGCCATAGGCTGGTCTGCTGGGTGGAGTTCTGATGAGGGGCGAAGTCCGGTGTGGAAAATGGAGGTCCTCATGGAGTGGGGGTCGTCTGGCTTGTTGTGAGGCTCTGCTGGGGTGGTGGGCCAGGGCTAGAACCTGCCATCCCTCCCGGGCACCTCATGAGCGGCTGGGCACAGTGAGAGCCAGTAGCAGCTCTGCCCCATGTCTGTCTCTGGATCTGCATACCTGGGCCGGATTAAAAAAGACTGCAGCAGGGTGGATCTCGATGAGCCAGGCTGTGATAGGCTGGTCTGCTGGGTGGAGTTCTGATGAGGGGGAAGTCGGATGTGGAAAATGGAGGTCCTCATGGAGTGGGGGGTCGTCTGGCTTGTTGTGAGGCTCTGCTGGGGTGGCAGGCCAGGGCTAGAACCTGCCATCCCTCCCGGGCACCTCATGAGCGGCTGGGCACTCATGATAGTTTGTAACACTGATGCAAAAATGTGCAAGTAATTTTAGGCATGATGAATCAACCTTTTTGTCAATATGAAAATACTATTATTCCCTATTAATATATCTTGTTCTAACCTCTTTAGTACTGATGTTTCTATATCAGCTATTCCAAATTTCTTGTGTTTAGCTTACCTGGTACATCTTTTGCCATCCTTATATTCTCAGTGGTGGGCAGTGGGATGAGACAGACCTGGCTGTTCTCAGGGTTTACTCTTGGCTCTTTGCTCACACATCACACATGTCGGTGCTCATGGGACCATATGTGATGCTAGGGTTTAAGCCTGGGTAAGTTGTATGCAAGCCAAGCACGTTGTCCTGTGCCAAATGTGGTCCTCGAGTCTCCAAAGCAACTAAGTGGCCTTGATGGCCACAGCACCAAGGCAAATGCTCTACCCCCTGTGCTATTGAAATCTACAGATCACGAGATTATATAAGCTCTACTTTGGGTTATTATAAAAATTGCTTCATTTTGGATAAATTCTATTATTAATCTTCAAACTCACTGATTTCCTCTTTCTCTTTTACAGTGTTTAATTTCCTGCTGGTTCCATCTTATTATATTTTCACTTATTATATACATATACTATATAATTATATGTATAATTATATATATACATATATATAAATAAATATATTATATTATATGTATATATTACATATATTATATGTTCACTTATTATATACATATATATATACATTTGAAATTTTATTAGAGTTTTAATCTTTCTTGTATTCATATGTGCTTTTGAATTATTGATCATATAGCATTTATTAGAACTTTTTTGTAACATTTAATAATAATCCTATCATATCTTATTTTTACGTGTTTCTACTTATTGATATTTTCCTGTTGATCAACTGTTGTTCTGTTTTTGCTATTTTTAATGGTTTGGGGAGGTAGTTTTGGTTTGTTCCTGGGCCACACCCATTGGTTCTCTAGGGCTACTTCCTAGTGCACTCAGGGGACCATGTGATGATGGGGATTACATTTAGGGCTCTAACACCTGCAGCGCTCATCCCACATGGAGCAGCCCATGGAGTTTCGGAGGACGGTAAAGAGCTCAGCCCCTGGCCGAGTCCAACATAGCTCCTAGTGTTAGCAGACACGTCGGGGAGGCTGCGCTGGCCGGACTTGGAGTGGGAATTTGGGCTCCTCCACCTCCATGTCAGTGGGGGTGGCTATGGCTTGTAGCCTCCACAACCAGCAAAGCTGGACAAAAGACAAACCAGAGAGACCAGTGTGGCCGCTCAGTGGTCATGCAAGAGTCTTAGATAATAATGAAGGTTAGCACCAGGTCCTTCCCAGGATCTTCCACATTTATACACTGTAATGATCACTGTAGTTGCAACAAACTGGGGAGGTTGATGGGGAATGAGGAATTATGTCACACTAGAACTCACTATTGAATTTACACATAGAGACTTATATCATAAACCGTTAATATCTGTAGGGCAAGCCACAAAGTGTAAGAGAAGAGAGAGAGAGAAATACAGAGACAGAGATAGAAAGAGAGAAAGAAAAGGTACCTGCTATGGGGCAGGCTGGAGTTGGGTGGGAGGGAGTGTTGGGACATTGGTGGTGGAAGGGCACTGGTGGAAGGCTGGGTGCTGGAACACTGTATGACAGAGACCCAATTATGAACATCCCTGTAATTGTATATCTCGCAGTGGTATAATAAAATTTTTTAAAAATTAGGGCTCTAGTTTGCAAAGAATGCATTCCAGTTCTCTGTGCTATCCCTCCAGCCCTCTGGCCTTGTGAGTAGATACTGAGCATTACTAATTTTATACTGTTCAATGCCTGGATTTTCTTGTCTTCCTTTCATTTATTCATTCATTTATTTATGTATTTATTTATTTGTTTGTTTGCTTTTTTGGGTCATACCCGGCAATGCTCAGGGGTTCCTCTGACTCTGCACTGAGGAATTACTCCTGGCAGTGTTTGGGGACCATATGGGATGCCGGGATTGAACCCAGGTCTGGCTGCATTCAAGGCAAACGCCCTGCCTGCTGGCCTATTGCTCTGGCCCCATGTTTTCTTCTTTTTAATCACTGTGTGGTCTAGTTTGGCAGGAAATTAAGTCTCATGTATCAGGTCAGAGAGAAAGCGTGTTGTCAGATCAATCTGGTTTGATCTCTGTCGCTAAATATGGTTCCCTGTGTAGTCCCAGGAACACACCTGAACAGAGATTCAGGTGTGGTCCAAATCCCCTTCCCTTAAAAAAAAAAAAAAGATTAGTGAATCAGCTTGAGACTTGTTTTAAGATTTAGTATCCTTGGTGTCAAGGGGTTTTATTCAAAACACAATGTTAGCTGTGCTGCTGAGGTATAGGCTTTTGGGGTCTCTCCTGAACTCTGGGTTTTATTAAGTACTTTCCTCTCCAGTGGATCAGAAGTTAAGCCTTTCCTAGCCCTGTTTGAACTCCAGTAGCAACACATCTTGTCTTCCATTCAATGCTAGCTTAGGTTTGGGTGGATTTCCCTGGTTCATATATTTCTTAGTATTCTACCAAAGGCTTAGGAAGAATTGTATGGAAATCTGTGGAGCTGGTATTTACATAGTTCGCTTTTTTTTAGGCGGGCACTCTCACAGTTTACAGAAACCTTAATTTCCTTGGCTATTGGTCTCTGACTCTTTAGCTTCCTGATTTGAGTAAAATCGTCCCTCATCTCCTGGTCCAGCAAATGCAGTAAATATCTCCAGACTAAAGCCTGGGAATTATGGTTCCCGTTCAGCTCATTCATATTTTCTTTTTCTTTTTTTTTTTTCCTTTTTGGGTCACACCAGGAGATGCTCAGGGGTTACTCCTGGCTCTTTGCTCAGGAATTACTCCTGGTGGTGTTAGGGGGACCATATGGGATGTCAGGGATTGAACATGGGTCGGCCGCATGCAAGGCAAATGCCCTATCCGCTGGACTATCGCTCTGGCCCCTCATTCTTATTTTCTTTTTTTTTTTTTTTTTTTTTTGCTTTTTGGGTCACACCCGGCGATGCTCAGGGGTTCCTCCTGGCTCTGCACTCAGGAATTACTCCTGGCGGTGCTCGGGGACCATATGGGATGCCAGGGATCGAACCCGGGCCGGCACAAGCCAGCCGCGTGCAAGGCAAACGCCCCTACCGCTGGGCTATCACCCGGCCCCTCATTCTTATTTTCATAATGATTTCAGATATGTTCTGCTCTTAGAAAACTTTTTCCAGCTCAGGGATGTGACTGACTCAGTGTGGAGTGCTCTCTCACCTACCTGAGACCTGAGTTCAATTGCTGGCACAAAACAACACAAAACGAAGAAGTTCCTAAGAAATTCTCTCAGTCTATTTTTTTTTTTTTGCTTTTTGGGGTCACACCCGGCGATGCTCAGGGGTTACTCCTGGCTCTGCACTCAAGAATCACTCCTGGCGGTGCTCGGGGGACCGTATGGGATGCTGGGGATTGAACCCGGCCAGCACAGGCGCGCGTGCAAAGGCAAAAGCCCTACCCGCTGGGCTATCGCTCCAGCCCCCTCTCTCAGTCTATTTAAAAAAGAAAATTCTTCAGGGCTCGGAGAGATAGGGCAGAAGGTAAGGCACTTGCCTTGCATGGGGTTGATCCATTCTACCCCTGGTACCACATATGTTACCTAAGCATTGCCAGGAGTGATCCCTGAGCACAGAGCCAGGAGTAAGCCCTAATGAAGCACAGGCATGTGCCAGGCATGTGCCTTCCACCCTTCTACACAAAATTTTTCTTTTTTTTTAAATTTTCTTTCTTTCTTTCTTTTTTTTTTTTTTTTTTTTTTTTGCTTTTTGGGTCACACCCGGCAATGCTCACGGGGTTACTCCTGGCTCTGCACTCAGGAATCACTCCTGGCGGTGCTCGGGGGACCATATGGGATGCCGGGATCAAACCAGGGCCGGCATAGGCCAGCTGCATGCAAGGCAAACACCCTACCCGCTGGGCTATCACTCCGGCCCCTCTACACAAAATTTTTCTTTGATTCCCTAGCTCAGTGGTATGACTGCTCTTCACTATTTCTGGCACAAGCATTTTAGTAAGGCAGCTTTGATAAAAGTTAAATAAGCATTGAGAAGGTTAAATACACATTCACAATTTCCAGTAGTTGGCAAACTACAGCCTAAAGGCTAAATCTGCCCAGCAGTCTGTTTGCGTAAATAATGTTTTATTGGAACCATGCCTTTTAGATTACTTATTATCTACCACTGATTTCAAGTTATACAACAGAATCGAGTAGTTCCAACTGAGATTATATGGCCCTCAGTGCAGAAAATATTTTCTCTCTGGCCTTTTCAGGGAAAGTTTGCTAATCGCTGATTTAATTAGCCCCAAAGGGGAAAGAAGGAAAAAATTGAACAGATAGCCCCTTGAGGGTAGGAATTGTGTTTTATTCAACACTTAATCCTTGGCAGCTAGAGACAGCCTTACCCCCAGAGATGGACTTATAGAAGTTAGTAAAAAGTATTTCTGGGATTGAATTGCTAACATTAATTAAAAAAATTAAATGCTTAAAATTAAAAAGAAATTTTTCTCTTGATATGTTTTTATTAAATTTGGCACTCCAGAGTAAACTAGCATTGGAGTGACCATTATAAATAATCTCCCTGAGGTAATTCCTAATACATTCAAAAACATTCCTTTTGTGCAAAAGCTATTAGTGTAATGGAATAATATATTTAAGAGAATACTTGATCTCCTGCTGCTTCTTTTTAACATTTTTTTTTTTTGTGTGCTGATTCCTTTAATAATTTCTTGGTACTTTGGGCATGGTAATTTGTTAAACTTCTAGACTCAAATACATGAAGCCCTTCAAATATTTTCAGTAAGTACATACATGGCTTGAAAAAATCAGTTGGGTAGAAAATCCTTTATATTTGGCAACAGTTAATTATTAAATACATTTTATTTTGTCATATTACTAGAATAGTCAAGATATAGTCACTTATTCAAAATTTCCTGAAGAAAAGAGTATAATTTTATTTTATTTCATTTAGGGGAGTGCACTCCTGATGGTTTTCTGAGTAACATATGGTGCTAGGGATTGAACCTAAGAAATTGAGCCTGGAATCATATTATACAAAGTATGTACTCTAGCCCTCTAAACTATCACCCTGAGCCAGGAATCTAAATTTAAAATAGATACCTCTTTTGAAAAATTAGGGAATATGTTTCTCAATTGCCTTTATAGTGTGATAAACAGGGAAATTCTATGGATGAGTGATGAGTAATCAAAGCAGAGAATTTTGATGGGGGGCAATTAAACATCTGCTTTATAATGGTTAATAGCTGTCATGCTCAAAATTCATGAAACATGCACCGTCAGCAGATACAATATAAAATATAGACTTTTCCCTCTCTACAACTTTTTTTAAACTAATAAAGTCATATACGTGCACACACACTAAGGTAGCAGTGATTTTTAAGGGTATAGGCATTTTGGGACTGTCAGACAGGACAGGGGTGAAGGCGTTTACTTTGATGTGACTGATCCCATTTGATCCCTGGCAGCACATGGTTGCTGCAGCACCAGCAGGAGTGATCTTTGAGCCAACCAACTGACCGCCCTAAACACTAATGGGTGTGGCCCACCTCCCAAGCCCTAGAAAAGTAGAAATGTTGATATGTTTTATGGGTACAATGTTTCTACACCAAGTGTATCACTAAAGTATCAATTTCCTTGGATGAAATTTCCTGGACCACTTCTTAGACTTTGTAACTTCAGGTCTGATTTTAGAGTCTGAGGGTTGCTTATGTTATATATTGTCTCTTTCTTTGCTTTCTTGCACCATACAGCAATATCAGCAAAATCATCTCATATTTGTCTTTTTTTTCTCTGACTTGTTTTGCTCTGCATGATACCATCCAATTACATCTAGGTAGCAAAAGGCAAGCTTTCATCTTTCCTTGTGGCAGAGTGGTACTCCATTGTGTGTGTGTGTAGATATTACATCTTCTTTACTCATCCATCATTAGGGACTGGACTATTTCCAGATCTTGTCTATTATAAACAATGTTTCAGTGAATCTTGGTATGCAAGTAAGCTTTCAAATTAGTGTTCTTATTTTCTTTGGGAGAGATACCTAGAGATCTAGATCATATAATAGTTCCATTTTAAGTTTTTTGAGAAATATCCACATTGCTTTTGGTAGCAAATGAACCAATTTGCATGACCACCGACAGTGAAGGAATGTTCCCTTTTCTCCACCAGCACTTGTTTTTTGCTTGTTTATGAAGGTCATTCTCACTGGTGGGAGGTGATAATCTCCTTGTTGTTTTGATTTCAGTTTCCCCAATAATCAGTGATAAGACACAAATTTTCATGTGTCCTTTGCCTCTTTCTGTGTTGTCTTTGCTTAACTATTCCGTTCTTCTCATCTTTTAATTGGGTTGTTTTATTTTGTTGCTGATTTTATAAGTTCTTTGAGTTTCTTAGCTATTAGCCCTTTGCCAGGCACATGGTAAGCAAGTATTTACAACCACTCTGTAGGATGTCTTTTTTATTGTTGTTGTTGCTATTGTTTAAGAGATAGTTTCTTTTACAGTGCAAAAGGTTTTTGCAGTTTGGGGTAATCCTGTATGTTGATTTTGCTCTCCTTTGGCTTTTGTTGGCATGTTTAGGGTCCACGGATAAGGGGGCAATCTCTGTTTAGTCTTTCTAATATTTCTGTGAATCTAAAACTGATTTTAAAATGTAAATATTTAAACAGAATATTTTTAAAGAGTAAAAGTTTTCTCAGGGTCAGTCTCTTCTGATTAACTAACACTTGTCAGGTGGGGCCAAGACTCTTTAAAAACATATAAAAACATCACCCTCCCCCAACAAGTGATTCACACCTTCAGAGAACTTTAGGGAATTCTACCTTAAAGGATAGCTTCACATTTTCTTGATTTTATATGAAATGATTTGACTTGAATGATTTAGTTGAAACCATAACATATTACCACTACTGATGAGACTATTTTAATATTTACACATAGAGCTTAATATTTATACTTAAAGTAGGCTAAATATTAAATATTGTTATCAGCTACTTAGAGGGAGATTCTTTTAACATTTCAGTCACTTCTTGCCTTCAATATTTTAAGCTTATTTGGGTCATAGATTCCCCTGAGAAGTTGATGAAATCTCTCCCTAGGAAAATTAACACACAAAAATGTTGCATCTAATTACAAGGTTTCTACTGACTCTGACATACAATAATAGACTTTAATCATGGTCCAGTTTAGGTATATTATTTAGTGGTGACTCACTTTATTTTAAGTTTTGTTATATATCTAGTATATACCTAGGTGTTTTTACCTTTATTATTTTTTCTATAAGTTACCATAGAACAATAAACAAACAAACAAACAAATAACTGTGTCAGAGTCCTGATCTGTTTGATCACTTTCTGGCTAAATAAGACACAAATTGTGACTGTACATGAATGACATTGTATATTATTTTATTAATACAGCTTTTTAAAAAAAACTCATGCATTTTTATACAAATGTGAATTTGAAACATTTTATTTATGGAAAAGTACAAAAAGTTGGCAGCTTGTTGGTGCAGCAATAGAGGGACAGATCCATTGAGAATGGGGATGAAAGGGGAGAAAACATCTGCTGTCAGGAGAAGAAGTGGTGGCCAGGAGCCAAGAAGACTTTGGGAGAGTCAAGTCCGGGGAGAATCAGAAGAAGCTGTTAGCAGAGGGCCTTGATTCCTCCCTAGTTTCAGAAATGGGAATTTAGTGAGGGCTGCAAACAGCTTGGGTGGCAGATGGCTTCCAAGAGAATCATTTCAACCCCAGATTTGGGTGTTGTATTAAAAGCGTAGGCAGAATCAGTCTTGTTTTCTTCAAGGTCTTTGGGATAACATTGGGAACGGAGAGGGTGAGTGGGAAAGATGGGGGACTAGGAGAGAGAGACAGTGGGGGAAAATCAATGAAAGGAAGTTTCAGAATACCTGTACTAATCTAAAGAATCTCAGTTAATTCCTTGCATTTGAAATGCAACCTGTCTACATACCTAGCTCTATCCCGAGTACGTGCTTTAGGACGACAGTCTGGCAGTGTATTTTATGGGTTTTGATGTTACACATGAGGGGAAGAGTATCAGAGAAAATGAAAGAGCCTTCCAGGTACTTTCATCCTCAGATTATGACTCTGTGCTCAGCCCACAGCACACTTGGTGTGAGTGAAACACAGGCAAGCGTAGTACCATACTAAGACGTGTGACTTAGCTGGCGGAACACCGTTACGATTTCCCTTTCTCCCCATTGCCAGACCCTCTGACACAGTGACTACCTGCCTAACCGTATGTGTCAGCAATGCGAACAAAGAATTGAATTTCTGCTGTGGCTGCAGGCAGTGGGAAGGATAAGGAGAACCTCTGGGTCTGTGCAAACACTTTTCAGGCCTCTTCTACAATATTGTGAGAGATTTCTAGGATTCGGCAGCCCTGGTATTGTCAACCTGGATGGCGGTCACAGAGCAAACGGAGGAGGTCCTGGTCGAGTGAGTCATGAAGTTGCACAGAACCGCTGAGTCAAGAGGCAGGTGTTTCAGTCAGATTGTGCTCACACCTATGAACAGCTCATACTTTCCGTTCCGTCATGTATAGTCATGACTTCATATTCACACACACAATCTACATACATATGTGTTCCATTTGTCTTATATATTCATTCATGAATATTTTTTATTCTTCCATAGGACTTAAAAATGGCCCTGCTTAAGTTATTTTAGAGTTTGAACATCAATACATGTTGTGGTTTAAAATGTATAATAAGGTCAGAATCTATGTAAAGGATCTTGTACCTACTCTATTCCTCATTCCTTCTGCTGTGGTAGTAACTGGCTTTATAGTTTATTATTACTTTTCCTTATTTCTCAATGGAAAACAAGAAAACAAAGATATGCATTTTTGGTTTTTCCCATTCTTTCAGAAACAGACAGCATTTTAAAATGTTCTCCTAGGGGCCAAAGAGACAGCTCAAAGAATTTAGTACGTACTTTGCATGTGAGAGGCCTAGTTCAGTCCCTAGAACCAGTCTCCTGAGCACTGCCAGGAGTGACCCCTGCTTCCAGCCACCAAGCTGGAAGAAACCCCAGAACAGTTTTAGCTGTGAAACCCAAATAAATAAAATTCTCACATACCCTTGTAATCTTATTTATTGCTCAGTAGATAACCTCCTTTTCTTTGTAAAGAGGATTAATGAAGTTTTTATATATACACACGATCCCCATAAAGGTATCAAAATTAATAAGATGGTTTAGCATAAATATTGACTCCATGCTTAAGGTCTCAGCATAGATGATATAGTTTGTGGGTAAAACATTGCTGGAGTTGGGCCGGAGTGATAGCCCAGCGGCAGGGCGTTTGCCTTGCATGCGGCCGGCCTGTGCCGGCTCGGGTTCGATCCCCGGCATCCCATATGGTCCCCGAGCACCGCCAGGAGTAATTCCTGAGCAAAGAGCCAGGAGTAACCCCTGAGCACCACCGGGTGTGGCCCAAAAAGCAAAAAAAAAAAAAAAAAAAAAAACATTGCTGGAGTTAAATGTATCAGAGAGGAAGCCTAGTCCTCTTCAGGGACCAAAATTTTCTGGTATACTGTCTAGGTTACTGCCTTCCTGTTACCATGATTTGGATGACTGCTAACTTTAATTTGGGGCATAAATCTGTGCTAAAGATATTATATTGGAAAGTATATGCATAACTAAGGAATAGTTATGGACACTGTAATTTTTAAAAATTTAACTCTTAATTTCAAAGCCTTATACACAGTGATATCGCAGAAATTTTAGACCTATTTGTATTTTGTTTCTGGAAAAGGTGTTTTGTTTTGTTTGGGGGCCACATCTGGTGATGTGCTTGGCTCTGAGCTCAGGAATTACTCCTGGCAGTGTTCAGGGGAACATATGTGATGCCAGGTTGGCCACTTGCAAGGCAAACTAACTACCCACTATACTCTCTCCAGTTCCTGCTGGAAAATTTTTAATACTAGTTTAATACTAGCAATTATCTCTGATGTATATGCACATATATCATATTTATGTATGTGTATATATTATCTCTGATATATATGTATATATAATATTCAAATTACATATATCACTAGATCACTAGAAATCTCGATTTCCTCGAGATATTCATCGATTTCCCCCAGCAGGTGCCAGTAATATTTCCATTTGACCCTATCACATGCCAGTGTAGCCCAATGGCACCTGCTTGCATCAGGAATACAAAGAGCCTCAAACCATTTGTTCAAGGTCTTGACGAAGAAGTCTAACCATCTTGTAGGTGGGCGGCCACATGATCTTTTGACATCCCGTGGGATCCAGTCGGTAATGGCTCTAGTCCAGCGGTCGTCTCCAAATCGCATTACATGTCCAGCCCATCTGATTTTCGATGGCTTGGCAAATAAGATAGCGTTTGTTCCTGACTCTGGAACAGCGACGGATGTTGGAGCTCTGGATTCATTCTTTCACTTGAGTGAGGCGTGATATTCCAAGCATAGCTCTTTCGATTCCTCTCTGGGAGACCCAAATAGCATTCTCATCCTGCTTTCATAGGGCCCAGGTCTCTGAGGCGTATGTTAATGCAGGGAGAATGGTGGAGTTGAAGAGATGTGCCCGGAGCCAGAGGTTCTTTGTCTTTTTAGCTCTTTCTTAGATGCTTTTGAAGGCATTCCATGCCGCTCTTTTCCTCCTGCGCAGCTCACGTTTTAGGTCATTCATCATGTTGACTTCTCTCTCTCTCTCTCTCTCTCTCTCTCTCTCTTCATATATATATATATATATATATATATATACACACACACACACATATATACATATATATATACATATATACATGTATTTGGTAATGTAAAGATTACCAAATTGTGTGTATATATTTTTAATTAGCTTGAAACCTTCTCTTCCTTGAGTATAGTTCAAGTATGGGTGACTGGGAATCCTCTTTTCTGAATGCTATTTTGCATCTCAGGCTGTGAGTCACTAATCCTGGTGCTTATTGCCAGCATTTCTACATATATAATGTAGACATCCATCCCTACATGGAGATCCCTGTCAACCTCAAGTGTCTTGGATTAGTTCAGAAATTTTTCATCAGGGCCGGAGCGATAGCCCAGCAGGTAGGGCGTTTGCCCTGCACGCTGCGCGGCTCATGCCGGCCAGGGTTCGATCCCCGGCATCCCATATGGTCCCCGAGCACCGCCAGGAGTAATTCCTGAGTGCAGAGCCAGGAGTAACCCCTGAGCATTGCGGGTGTGACCAAAAAAAAAAAAAAAAAAAAAAAAAGAAATTTTTCATCAATAATTGCTAACCTTCATTCAACATTATACTATACACTATGCTAACATGTAAATATTTTATATGTTTGTGAACTTGTTTTGTATGATATATATTATTTAAATATAATCACATATCTGATATATTTTATAACTGCCTAGAGCATTGCTGGATAACTTGTTTTACCTGGATCTTTGAATTTCTTTTTTTTTTTTTTTTTTTTTTGCTTTTTGGGTCACACCCGGCAATGCTCAGGGGTTAGTCCTGGCTCCGCACTCAGGAATTACTCCTGGCGGTGCTCGGGGACCATATGGTCTCCGGGATCGAACCCAGGCCGGCAGAGGCCGGCCGCGCAAGGCAAACGCCTCTACCCGCTGGGCTATCGCCCGCCCGGATCTTTGAATTTCTGATGGGATATCTCTCCTCCTCTGTATAAGCCATTTGCATATCTGTAGGTCAGAGCTTTGTGCCAAAGAGATCTCTTTCTTGTGTAAAAATGAAAGGAGAGTAGGGGCAGGCACTTGTGAATAAGTTTGATGCTAAATTAATGGCTCCTGGATATTTTGTCATATTTTCTAACTATAAGCCCTGGTACCATCTAGATTGGATATATTTCCTTTTACCATAGGGTCTCTATGTGGGACTGGATAGTACCAGGAAGAGAGCCAAGCTGGCTAAGAAATGGAACCACCTGCAAGGACTCAGGTCTACAAAGATTAAAGGGAAAGCCACACTAGCCTGATAACTGTCATTAGGAAACAAGTACTTCATAATTGTTATAGATCATGTATATATCACTTATATTGCAAAGGAAGGTCAGGGTTGAAGCTCAGTGGTAAAGTGCATTCTTAGCATGTATGCAACCTGGGTTCAATTTCTGGAACAAGACCAAATTAATCCTAAATAAAATAGAAATAACATCAAGAAATATAAAATAAAATAAAGCAAGGAAATGAACTAACCATACAAACAAACAAACAAACAGCAACCAAACAAAAATAACAGTGAGCCTAAGAGGTTAGGTAATCTATCTAAAGACATTTAAGTAGGAAACGAAAAGCTTGAACATGAATCCAGGAGCTGCATAATAAATATTTATCATTTAACTGCTTTATTAGCATCAGTCTATGGCCTTTGAAGCCCAAGTTAATTTGGCAGCAGCACGAGGAGCTTTTTTCAATGGCCTTAAATATATTCAGTTCATTTATCTGCGAAACAAGTGAATTAGTTCTTTTTTATTTTTAAGATCAATGCCGAGGCAAAACATTGATGTTTTGTGGGGATGGAGAGGCAGGAGCAACAAGATTGGAAGTATTATGTTCCAGTGGCTTTTACATTTTTGTTGTAGGTGTCGTTTTCATTGTTCAGTTTGGTGGGTGCAGTAGAGACAGCGGTTCACTGATTCTCTTTAGAGAAGTGGCTCTCTGCCAAGTTTGTGAGCAGCTTTATTGTTTGCTTCACGTAAAGGTCAGTAGCTCCAGAAATACATGTTTTAATAGATGATATGATAGATATTTTGTATGTGTTGTAGGGGCCCTCCCTGATTGTTAAAATGAGTAACACTGTGCTCTGTGGAAGGTGTGTTGTGAGTGTGGCTGTGACTGTATGTGCTGTGTACTCAGTACATCTTTGCCTGCTTGTTTGTCTGTATTTTTTTTTCCTTTTTGGGTCACACCCGGCGATGCTCAGGTGTTACTCCTGGCTCTGCACTCAGGAATTACTCCTGACAGTGCTCAGGGGACCATATGGCATGCTGGGGGTCGAACCCGGCCAGCACAGGCCTGCCGCATGCAAGGCAAACACCCTACCCACTGGGCTATCACTCTAGCCCATTGTTTGTCTGTATTGCGGGTTCACTTATTGGGCTACCTTCATCAGTAAGTGCTCAGAGGCTATTCCTGGCAGTGGGGACTTTTGGTAACTTCTTGAATTGTAAGCTCTAAACAAGGCAAGCACCTTAACCCCTGTGTTATGTTCTCAGACCCGATATCTTTTAAGCTCTTAAAAACCTAGTCATAAAAAATGATTGCCCTGGATACTTAGATCTCTATTTTATGAAATTTTAACATCTCTTGTGACCCTATCACTAACTTTGAGAAATTTTTTATCTAGATAGCTTCAGACTCTGGGTCAGAAAAAGAAAAGACAAAAATATTTTTCTTCATTAAAATAATTCCATTTAGGTTGGCCACCTTACTCAGGCTCTGTAACTTCTGCATCTTCAAGCCTAGCTTTTTCCTGGCTAAGAGACCATTCTTTCCTTTTGTTTCTTTTCTTAGCTTGATGAAGTGTTAAGATTTGTTCATTTCCAAACAGACCACTTAAAAAATGAAGAAGGCACATTGTTTAGTTCACTGGACTGGGAGCCTTAGAGACCTGTTCTATTCTCAGCTCTGGAAAAAAAATCTTTTAAAGCAGAACCACATGACCTGCAAAAAGGAAGATCTTACTCTAGATTTCACTTTCTAATCAGTTAAAAGCATAGTATTTACCAGGAAGTTACTGGAAAAATTGTATTATGTCATCAGACTGGTTCTAAATCTTGGCAGTAAATGTTTGAATTACATTTTGTACAATGTTTAAAAATCTCTTCTTGACTGTAACCCTTCAGGCTACTTGAATAATATAAAATTAATTTTTCTAGAGAGATGATGAAGCAATCTGAATGAAATGGTACATTACAGTTCCCATTTCATCTGGGATCTGGAGGTTGGCGAGCAGGTGGGGAAACTGAGTCAGTCCCTCTGATTCTCTTAGCAAGTCCATGCCTGATATTCATAGAAACTAATTTCTTTTACTGTGCGGATCGACTTTTTCCCTAACCCTTTTCTCCAGTACTTAGCCAAAGGGTATCTGCATTAAAAACAAAAACAACCAAAGAACCTTTAAACTAATCAGGGCAAAGCATAAAGGAAAAGGCAAACCAGGAAATCCCACAGGAAGCCACACGCAGTTCCTCAAGTGGGTGGAGTGAGCACAACAGATTATTCTGGTTCAGGGAAATGAAGCTCTAGTTGTCTGATTTTGTGCCTTTAAGCCTCTTGACGATCTAGAAATGATTCACCTGGAAGACAGGAAGATATCGCTTCATGCAGCTAGTCTGGGATTCAGAACCAAACATGGAAGTGGTTTGTGAAAGGTGAACGCCGGTCATGTTGATGATGGAAGAGGCACCTTTAGATGACCAGAAAGCTTCAGTATACACCATTTTCCTTGCTTCTGAAGAAGCCCTACGAGCACTGATTTCAATTGTGTGCCTTTATACGGGTAGAAATCTGTTTTTTTTTTTCTTTTTGGGCCACAGCCAGCAATGCTCAGGGGTTTCTCCTGGCTCTGCACTCAGGAATTACTCCTGGCAGTACTCGGGGACCATATGGGATGCCGGGATCGAACCCTGGCCAGCATGGGCCGGCTGCGTGCAAGGCAAACGCCCTACCCGCTGGGCCATCGCCCGCCCCAGAAATCTGTTTTCATGGCCTCCCTTCTCTTCCTTTTTTTGATCCTATTCCCTAGCCAGGTCCTGAGCTTGGACTTGTCTGCACAGGTTTTGTTTTCTTGGCCACAGTTGGCGTCCATTTCCATTGGCAACAGTTCTGCAGCACCATCTTCCTCTCCTCCGCTTTACCCCACTATCTCATCTGCAGAGGCAGACTTACTTACATCTCCTTCCACCCCTTACCATCAGCACTTGTTAGGGATCCCTTGCTGGGCCCTCGGAAATTTTCTAGCTTCAAATCTTTTGAAATTTCATCTTCTCCCCTCCCTGGTTTAGTGGTTTAGTGTGTAGCCAGTGATAACACCGGCTTATCTGACAGTGTTTTTCCTACTGTTGCACCAGATTCTGGCCTTCTCCTCTGGCCTTGCCGGTAGCTGCGCTGCCCTTGAGATGGGGCTCTCTCTCTTCACTTTAGCCTGTCTCATTGTGCACTGCTAGGCAGCAGATGGCAACTGCTCTTCCCGTTTTGAAAGGCTTCATGTCCCTTAGGGCTTTCCAGCTGAATTTCAGTTACCAGCCTGAGAAAAGTAGAATTGAAAATAAAGGCAGCACCTAAGATTTTTTACCTTTCTCAACTAATAGCAATAGGAAGTGAGTGGTCCTGTTGCCGTTAGTTCTTATGAGAGTAATATCATCAAATAATTGAGTTATTAGCAGCAATTTCAGCATTATTAGTACAATTATAGTAATATGAGCAGTACTCATTGTCATCGGCACCACAATCATTGTAATATTAATGTTTTTAATGATGATGAATGAACATTTCTTCATATGTATTGCTATATGAAGCTCACAGGGAGCCAAGTGGCACAAAGTTGACTGATGTTTCTCTTATAGAGGTGAAGAAACAGCTTTTGAGATAAGTAACTTTCCTTGAGGTCATAACACGAGTAATCTGAAGAATCATTACCCATATCTGGGTTATCTAATTCAAGAACCTAAATACACTGCTTTAGGTACATATTTACATGCATATATTCCTAAGGAATATACAAATTCGCTTCTGTAGTAGAGAGCACTGACTCAAATGCTTATAGGGCACAAATGGAAATTAGTGGAGAGAGTCTAGTGTTAGCAAAACAAGTGGCCAAGCTAAATGATAAATGGCAACTGACACTCTTCTTAAGTGCTGGGTACTCTCAAGTATGAGGGAGGCTACTGGTTTCTGGGGAGTAGGGCTGGAGACATACTACAGGGGTTAGGGTACTTTCCTTGCACATGGCTGACTTTAGTTCGGACCCTCGCAGTACGGAACTGCATATGGTTTCTTAGCATAGACCCCGGAGTAACTCTGAGCACCCCTGAGTGTGGACCGATCCCCTCTACTCCACACTGAAGAAGAGAGCAGGGGCTGGAGTGCATGTTGTGGGTGCTGGAGATTCAGGTTCTGTCCTGCCACATTTTCCCTGGACACCTCCAGGAGTGATCACTAAGTAACAAGATGGGAATTGCCACCAGATATGGCCCCAAACAAGGAGATTATGTGACAATAGGTTTTATAGCATATTTGCTTATTATCAAATGCAGGCAAAGAACTCAGACTGGAGACCAAACCTGTGGTGGGGGAAACACTAGCTTTCTGACCATTGTGAGCAGCGACGGAACAATTAGAGAGGTATGGTTCCCCCTGGATCGCCATTCTAAGGAAAAAATAGGAAAGGTCTGCACTAACCTTGCTTGTGAAGTCCTGAGTTCAGTTCCTGGGTCAGCATGATCCCCTAGGCACTGACCAGAGAGGTGAGCATGTGCCTCTTTCCAAATAAAACAAGAATGTGAAAATCTCAGACATGGAGCAGATGGAAACACATAACAATGGTTCTTTACTTGAGTCTTAGTGTGAGCCAAGCACTTTATATATGCTATTTTGTTCATTTTAATCCCCATAGCAACCATCTTTAACAGGCCAGGCATGCGGTCTGGGAGGTTAAGTGAAAAGCAATAATATCCTGCCAACAACATTTTTCTAGTCAGGGGAAATGTGGGTTGAAACTCGGTGTATGTGATTCCAAAGCCCTTTGTCTCTGCCCAGATCCTCGTTATTGTAAAATATTTCAGCCAGATGATCGGTTATGCAGGAGCTCAAATACGTGGGAAGAGACTTCCCGTGTGGTCAGGATTTTCAGTGTAAGAAGGGGGAATGCTGCTTTCATCTCAGGATTTAGGCACTACCAGAAATTCTTCCCCTTCCCCTTACCACCTCCCCTGGAATTCTAGCCTTTAGAGACTCTTTGACGTGAAGAGGCAACTCCTGGGATTAAGCAGCCTGTCTTCATTCACGTGTTAATATGAAGCGAATCAGATTTCATGCTTCCCACAACTAGCTGAGGTCATGGGATTTCTCCTAGGTTGCAGGGGCAGAGAAGGTGACCTCCTGAAGTGTGAGGGGCTCTGGGGGCCGATTGTACCTGGGTGATGTTACTTAGGCTGGGTCCCGATACCTCCTGCAATGTAGAGGGAACACACACATGTGGGTTAAGTACTGTCTGTTTTGCTAGAAATAGCCGCTCAAAGACTTGAAGCCATAGTATTGCTGGCTGCTTCTTATTCTGTTATATTTATACTACACAGAGTGAGGCGTTTTTTCTGTTGAAAAGATTTTGAACACCCTTTATCCATCCAAAATAAAAAATATAATCTTTAAAATATTAATGATCTCTTTGTTCGGTTTAAGAAATAAACTAAATGAATAATGAAAGAGAAAACAGAGCCGAAGAAATAATCACAAAATGGCTGTCTCTGAGGGATTGGGTTATGATGGACTTTTTATGTATTGTCTGAATTTTTTATAATAAGCTAACTCATTTCAGAAGGAGAGGTAACAGCATCAGCTTGTTATTGCAGCAGAGCGAAGGAAAACCTTAGCTATGAGGCTGTGGTAAAAAGAAGGCAGGCAAGTTTTACTGCTTACTGGAGAACCCTCTCGAGAACGGGCCGTGGAGGGACCAGGTCTGGGAGAGGGAGCCACGGGTTATCTGGTGTGGGACTCCATAGTCCTAAAACCCTAAGTGGGGTTTCCCCACATTTCCTTTTCTTTCTGCAAGCAAGAATGAGAAGAGTTGGAAAAATTCAGGGTGATCCAGTGCTAACAATTCCTGCTAAGCCTTGTTGCGGACTGTTATTCTCCGACAGCTTTGCCCAGGACCTCCTCCCGGAGTGCGGTGTGGCTGTCCTTGTGGGGGGATTTGCTCCTCCTCCCAGCAGCATGAATCACCTTTTTCCAAACCTTTTGGCAATTTTAAGCCCGTTGCACTGTCTCGCCCTTTTCTTTCAAGTTCGAAACCACCTATGGAAAAAATCAGGATTTTTTACTAAGATGTAAGTGTAGGATTTGGTGTAAGGTATCACTTGGGTCCTTAGATCCTGGTTTTTTCCCCTGAACCCCCTAGCTTTGGGTCAAGACATTGTTGTTTTACCTTATCTATATATAGTACATTGCCCTTACACAAAATTTAAACTTTCCAAGAATAGCAGTTTTATTTGATGTCTCTTTTTTAGCTATATTAAGATATATTTGACAGATGAGATGGTAATATCGTCAAGTGTATGACTTGACGATTTGATGTTAGACATGTTTGAACCTATGTGTGTATGTTGTATGTACTAACAGAGTAATCAAACGACTTTTTGTTTTTGCTTTGGGGTCACACTCAGTATGGTGTCTGGGGCTGCTTAGGGCATTGTGGAGCTTTCTAATGAAGTAAGCACAAGTTTGGTGAAAGGGATTGCAAGTGGGAAAGGTTCATCAGTAGTATGGGCTCAGTTATTTAAATCTACACACCTCTCATATGGTTCTTTGCCTGAGCCGTAATCTACACACCTCTCACGTGGTTCTTCACCTGAGCCCTAATCTACACACCTCTCATATGGCTCTTCACCTGAGCCCTAATCTACACACCTCTCACGTGGTTCTTCACCTGAGCCCTAATCTACACACCTCTCATATGGCTCTTCACCTGAGCCCTAATCTATACACCTCTCACGTGGTTCTTCACCTGAGCCCTAATCTACACACCTCTCATATTGCTCTTCACCTGAGCCCTAATCTACACACCCTCTCATATGGCTCTTCACCTGAGCCCAATCTACACACCTCTCACGTGATTCTTCACCTGAGCCCTAATCTACACACCTCTCATAGGGTTCTTTGCCTGAGCCCTAATCTACACACCTCTCATATGGTTCTTTGCCTGAGCCCTAATCTACACACCTCTCATATGGTTCTTTACCTGAGCCCTAATCTACACACCTCTCATATGGCTCTTCACCTGAGCCCTAATCTACACACCGCTCATATGGCTCTTCACCTGAGCCCTAATCTACACACATCTCATGCTGTTCTCCACCTGAGCCCTAATCTACACACCTCTCATACGGTTCTTCACTTGAGCCCTAATCTACACACTTCTCATGCGATTCTTAAACTGAGCCCTAATCTATGCACCTCTCATGTGATTCTTGACCTGAGCCCTAATCTATACACCTCTCATATGGTTGTTCAGCTGAGACCTTTAAAGATATTGAAGGGAAGAGGATTTTTTTTGTGTGTGTTTTGTGTTTGGGGAACACAGCCAGTGGTGCTCTGGGGGCAACTCTGGGCCCGTTTTCTGGGAACTGAGCAGTAGCAGTGACAAACACAGGCCCCCTGCATGCAGTGTGCTTGCTCCAGCCCATTAAGTTTCTCTCCACCTGAAGAGAAAGAGGATCTCAGTGAACTATTAAGCACAAGAAATTCAGAAAGGTCTATGGACATCAAAGACAAAACAGTCATTAGGTCTTTAAATCAAATTTGTGGTGTAATTGTGACATCAGTTCAGCCCCGGGTATTCGGTACTGGATAAGGCATCATGGCAGAGTTGCGCTCTCTGTGCTGCTCTTGGAGGAAAGTGCCACTTATTTAGTTTGCAGAAAAGCGGCTCTACAGCAATGTCTTTATAACGACACGTTCTCCAGTGATTTGTCTTTAAAAAATCTATGCACCTCTGTGATCTGCTGTCTCTGCAGCTCATCTATTTAATTTTGGCTGCCCTTTTCTAAATGGAAGCCATCAGTGTTCTTGGCACCAACAGATTTATGTCAACCCTCTTTTCATCCATTATTTCTCTATCTATTTTCAAGGCTACCCACTTCGGCCCATAACCTATTGCATTGGGAATTAGTTGCTTGTAGTCCACCAAACTTGTCCTGTCCATGTGCTCCTGACTTAAATATTGGTCTTCTAAAGGCATCTCCCTCCCTTCGTGGTGAAGCCAAAAGACTTACCTGCAGATCACCTGCCCTGCCTTATCCATTTCCCTCAAGCATCGTGGAAGCATCTGCTCTTTGTGTGCCTACAACAGAGTGTATGTATCTTCAGAGTCAGGCGCCATGACGTTTTCTGTTCTTCCGCATAGAGGGCAGGATAGTCCTATGTAGGAAGGTGGAGGAACCTAATGTTCGATCTTCTAACTTGTACTAATGTCAGATCTCAGAAGTGCAGTGAGCTATTTGGAAGGAAATGGAAGTCTTGGGGTTAAAGCCAGGCCTGTATGTGCATAAACTAAGCATATGCTGTTGCTAGTGGGTGTAAACTTTTAGAATCTTTTATTCGTGGAGCTATCCTAGTACTTTAACCCAATTTCCTCTTATTTGTTTGCATTCAACATATTGTGAGATGTTACAATGATAATTGCTTTAACCCAGTTTTAGGAAGATTTACAAATAGCATTGATTTTTTTTTCTTTTTGGGTCACACCCAGCAATTCTCAGGGGTTCCTCCTGGTTCTGCTCTCAGGAATTACTCCTGGCAGTGCTTGGGGGACCATATGGGATGCCGGGATTAAACCTAAGGCAAACGCCCTACCCGCTGTACTATCGCTCTGGCCCAGTGTAGAATTTTTTTAAACTCAAGACTGTCTTTCGTAAAATGGACAAATTCCTTAAATATATTCCTACAAAGATTCCTAGAGTATAGAAAATACTTGGAAAGTAGCATAACAAATGACAAACATTTCTCTGTACCTCTGTGAACTTCCGCCTCAGTAGCATGGCCGATGGTGGCATGTCGTAATGTGACTCACTACAGATTAAAGCAGCAATAGCAATCTGATTGCATCTTGTGGGAGATTTTGAATGATTATGATATAAAATAGAGATTTATAGCAACTATTTCCAATTAGGAATACCATCTTAAGAGATTGTTTTGCCCTGAGATATAAATGAAAATAACATAATGATAATAATATCACTTGTCACTTGTCTTCCTGTTGTTCATCAATTTGCTTGAGTGGGCACCAGTAACATCTCCATTCATTGGGAATGAGGTCCAATATTGTTACTGTTTTTGGCACATTGAACACCAGGGGTAGCTTGCCAGGCTCTGCCGTGGCTCTGTGTTCATTCCCGGGGGTGGGGAGGCAGTGTTTTTCTATGTCATACCATCAACCATCTGGAGCCCACGGGGCAGAGCCCTGTGTATAGACAAGCCTGTCTCCTGTCTGCCACCTGCTGATGTAGCTGGACACCACAACCATACCTGCAACGCTTCAATATCCATTGTTGACGCACCACACATACCACAAATTTTATTAGAACATTAAAACTAAAAAAATTTATAGACTACTATTATAAATTTAGAGAACCACAAGAATTGTTGTAGGGTAAAGAACTATTTTCAACTTTTTTTTTTTTTTTTTGCTTTTTTTTGGTCACACCTGGTGATGCTCAGCAGTAACTCCTGGCTCTTCGCTCAGGGATTACTCCTGGTGGTGCTCGGGGGTCCATATGGAATGCTGGGAATCAAACGTGGGTTAGCCAGTGCAAGACAAATGCCCTACCCACTGTGCTATCACTCTGGTCCCTATTTTCAACTTTATAGCTTTTGTCCAGAAACTGTAACACAGTGTATATGCTCAGCAAATAGTGAGTGAGTGACTAAATCAGTGGATACACCAGTACATCCAAGAGATAAATGCTTTGAAGAGCAACCAAGTTGTTTATTTTCTATTTTAAGTTGGTCCTGGTGCAACCTTGATCTGTAAGGAATCAACAGAGGAGAATTAGATGACTCAGATGTAGGAAGAGGATTTATGAGTAAACACTAGTGGTAAAATTTTGAGCCTGCTGAAGTTAATGTGTGTAATGAGATCATTACTGCTGGTCTCATGGTGAGAGGTTACCAGTGGTGGAAAATCCAGGCTGTCTCTCCCTTTGGTTCCGCTGCCATTGCTCACATCCTTATCCAGGATTTGTCTTCTCACAACCCCTCGTATGTCATTTGCCATGGAACCTTTGTCACTGAACATTCACCTACACTCACCTAAACTCATGACAATACCGCTCATTTATCAGAGGTATAATCAACATTCCAGAGATACTTTCTGACAAATGTTTTTGACGTTACTTATATATAGTTTGCGCACCCAGGTATGGTCCTTTATTGTAAGTGTCAACAATTTTTCAATGTAATGCCAAGATACTGCACTAAAAATTGTCTCACATTAAGACTCAATTGTTTTGCTCTTTCAGGATTAGTTTTCCTTGGAAATTCTGGGTTTCCAGTGGAAAAGTTCTTAAATCATTGATAGTTATAAATAAGTGTTGAGTGTTAAGGAAAGTAATGTTGGCTAGCAATTAACTTATGTTTTCAAATGTAAAGATAGTATTTTTCAATACGTTTAAAGGAACAACAGTAACTGATACAGTTTCAGTAACTTGTATAAAATAAAACCTCATTACATTAGTAGCACTTGTTAAATTTATCAGCCATCTTTATTGAATGTTCATTAAGATTTAATGACAGGTATAAGCTGACCTAGAATATTATAGCACCATTAACACAGGGATTCACAAATATTGATCTTTTACTTGTTTATAATAAATATGCAATATTATTATGAGCAGCAATGATTTTCAGTGCTTTATTGGAGAGAACAGCAATCACTAATAACAAGGGGAATTTGTCTTTCTGTAAGTAACTGCTTGAAAGTGGACCAGTCCACTGGACAATATGCTCCACCAGGGCAAGGGACATGTCTCTTTTGTCTAGTACAGTGATTGACACCTAATAGAAGTCCAATAAATAATGTCAAATGAATGAATGAAACATAAGTTTATCCTTGGTACCACCCATGCAATATTCCCCTATTTGAATGTGTATGCACGTTTCAAATAATAGCTATTATTTATGACAATGTTGTTTAATTTTTAGTCGGAGGACTTTGATGATCTTCAAAAATAACAAGAGGGCTGGAGCGATAGTCCAGTGGGTAGGGCGTTTGCCTGCCTGCGGCCGGCCCATGCCAGCCCGGGTTCAATCCCCGGCATCCCATATGATCCCCTGAGCACTGCCAGGAGTAATTCCTGAGTGCAGAACCAGGAGAAACCCCTGAGCATAGCCGGGTGTGACCCAAAAAAAGAAAAAAAACAACAAGAGATTCTACAAGCAGTAAATGAATTACTTTCTATTACATTTTTACATTATCTGATTATATCTGTCAGGATTTAGTTACAGGAAAATCTGACTTAAGCAAAAAAGAAAAATTTACTGGCTTAATAATACCAACCAAAGTAAAATAAATTAATAAAGGCAGGCAAAGGCCAGGATTGAACCCAATACTCAGAAAAAAACCACTATCTCCTTCTTACAGTATTTTAGGCTTATGCATCCAAATCAGTTTCTCTTAGTGGGAAATATGGCTTATGACAACTGTTAAATTTCATACCTTAAAACCTCGTACCTAGTGGATAAATAATGACTTTAAAATTTGAGGGGGCCCAAGTTGAAAATTTGGAGATAGCCCAGCCGGGTAGGGCGTTTGCCTTGCACGCGGCCGGCCCATGCCGGCCTGGGTTCGATCCCTGGCATCCCATATGGTCCCCTGAGCACCGCCAGGAGTAATTCCTGAGTGCAGAGCCAGGAGAAACCCCTGAGCATTGCCGGGTGTGACCCAAAAAAAGCAAAAAAAAAAAAAAAAAAATTTGAGGGGCCCAGTTGAAAATTTGAGAGAAAATTTCTTAAAAAAAATTTCACCATTTAGGGTGCCAGGGCAGGTATTTGCAGCTCCAGCTCAGGGGGTCTCTGGAGGTGGCATTTCGGGCTTTGCCTGTGGTTCTGGTGTGCTCTGGCTTGCGGCAATATTTCCATCCCCGACCTCTTCTTAGCCTTCTCGTTTATGTCGCTCTTTTCTTCCCTGACATTTAGCCCTGTCTTTCTCTTGAACTCTCGCCTTGCCTTATTGGGACACTAGATTGGCTCTTTCCTTTGCTTCTTATACCTTTCAGTCTTTCTGTTCTTTTGTCTGGAGTGAAGACTCCCACCCAGCCCACCCCCTTTCAACTTTCTCCTGGGGAAAAATGAGTCGCATGACATGCACATTTCAAAGTGATGTAGCCATATGGTGGATATTAAATCTTCCTTTTTGCTTTGAAAAGGTTTTCTCCTAAGGTTAAAAAGTGATCATGTTATGTCTGTTGTTATCCCAAGGGACATGTAAATGTGTGTACTTTTTCCTTTTTGGTTCACAACTGGCAATGCTCAGGGGTTACTCCTGGCACTGCAGCAGAAATTATTCCTGGCAGTGCTTGGGGGACTGTACAGGATGCCGGGATCAAACCCAGATTGGCCCCGTGCAAGGCAAACACCGTACCTGCTGTGCTATTGTTCTGGCCCTTGTGTGTATGTTCTTTGTTTTGTTCTTTTTTTTTAATTAAATACTTTATTATACCACCATGAGATATACAAATACAAAGTTGTTCATGTTTGGAGGTTTCGGTCACATAGTGTTCCAGTACCCGCCTCCACCAGTGCCCGTTTCCCACCACCAATGTCCCCAATTCCCTCCCTCCCATAGCCTGCCTAAATGGCAGGTTCTTTATCTCTTTTCTCTCTCCCTCTCTCTCTCCCTTCCTTCTCCTACACAGTGTGGGTTGCTCTACATACACTTGGAAGCCATCATGTGCATTTTTTTTGCCTGTACTTAATGCTCAGTTCTATGTTGGTATCAGCCCTTTCGACATTTATTCACACATGTTCCCTTCTCTGTCTTACCTAACCTCTGACTCCCTCACGTTTGCGGTAATTTCCACTTTTGGTAAGACCACCTGATATATTTATGTCATGCAAATAAATGCAGTCATTCTATGTCTCTCTCTTTCCTTGTTTTGTTCTTTCTGCTTTTGGCCTTCACCCTCCTGTCCTCCATCCCGGCTTTGCACTCAGCCATCACTCCTAGAAGGCTTGAGGAACCACGTGGGGTACCAAGGATCAACCCCTCTACCTGATGGACTATCACTCTGGTCCCTGAAATAGACATTCTTAAATTAAATTCTCTTGTAAAGTGGGACACCTTCAATCATCGCACAAGCAAACTTTGCCTGATATTAGCTAAGAAGTGATGTTTACTATCAAGCATCATTTTCCGTGTGTATTGGGACATGAGTGATCAGTGCCATCTTTCCTTTCTGTTTGTCAATAATTAAGGCCCATCCCAGCCCCCAGTCTGAGTCCATATGACAGTAACACTATTTCTCTTTCACTGAAAGAGGTGCCAGCCATTTTTTGAGCAGGATATTATATCTTATAATGGACAACTATAATTGTCCATTTCTGTGTCAAATTTAGAAAAACGTAAGAAACCTACCCTGGAAATATAATTTGGCTTTTTGGTGGGGGATCACACCCAGCGATGCTCAGGGTTTACTACTGGCTTTGCACTTAGGAATTACTCCTTTCGGTGCTTGGGGCACTAAAGGGAACGCTCGGGATAGAGCCTGGGTTAGCTATGTGCAAGGCAACGCCCTACCAGCTGTATCTCTCTGGCCCTGGTAATTTTATCTAATAAAAATAATAGGTTTCCTCAGCATCTGTAAGTAAAATGTTGCTGGGAAATCTTTTATATGTCAAAATGGTGTTGACCTGGGGCTGGAGAGGGCACTTGCCTTGCACGCAGCTGACCAGAGTTCAATCTTCGGCATCCCATATGGTCCTCCAAGCACCGCCAAGAGTAATTCCTCAGTGCAGAGCCAGGAGCTACCCCAAACTTCACTGCGTATGGCCCCAAACGAAACAAACACACAAAGAATGGTGTTGACTTACAAAATTACCACTTGTTCTCTTTTAAGCATTGCAATTAATTGAAATTCTCTTTCTTTTTAGCTTCTGGGCCACACCTGGATATACTCAGGGCTTATTCTTGGCTCTATGCCTAAGACTCACTCTTGGCATGCTCTGGGGGTGATCATATATATTGCCAGAAATCCAAACTGGGATTATCCGTGTGCAAGACAAGCACCTTACCATGAATAACCTCTCTGGCCTTAAAAGAAAACTTTTGAGTATTTCAAGATACCAGTCATATCAAATAATACAAAAATCCCATTAGAACACTGACTTGTAGTAAAACATAAGTGATATGATAAATACCCGTGAAAAGAGAAAGTTTGGGATGGAGTCTGTGGGAAGAGGCTTAATGATGCTATTCTTGCGCTCCAGAGTGCACACTCTCCTATAGAAGTTTCATCAGGGCCGGAGCGATAGCCCAGCGGGTAGGGCGTTTGCCTTGCACGTGGCCGGCCTGTGCCGGCCTGGGTTCGATCCCGGCATCCCATATGGTCCCCCGAGCACCACTGGAAGTGATTCCTGAGTGCAGAGCCAGGAGTGGCCCCTGAGCATCGCCGGTGTGACCCAAAAAGGCAAAAAAAAAAAAAAAAAGCTTCATCAAACACATCCTGAATTCTTTTGGTTATTAAAAATATGTTTTTATGGAGGCCTTTCATTAAAATCAAGAGGCACATTTGACTTTCAGAAAGTGGGTGATATCTGGTAGTAAAAATTAAGCCAGAGAGTTGGATGAATTCAAATAGGTAAGGAAACATTCTTCACTTGGCTCTATAGTGAATTAGTTTAAAAATGAAGAAAAATGAAGTTTCACTTTAATTAGTTTATGAAGATATGAATAAACGCTTTTGAAAGAATAATGATGCCCTTAAGAGAATGTGGGCTAAAACTGAAGCTGGTCTAGGATCAGCTGAGCTAATTTTCTCATGCTCTTTTCTTGTACTGCTGTTGATTAGCATGCATTTATCATACATATAAGCTTTCTTTCATCCCTTCTGTGTTTCAGTTTTTCTTCTTGAATAATTGAAAGAAGACCTGGCTCCTTAAACTTAAATCAAACTCATTTAAATACTGTTTTGTCTTTGTTTCATACTAAAGTTGTAAAGAGAGTGAAAAAAATTACTTTTTAAAAGGTATTTCTTGGGGCCAGAGCGATAGCCCAGCAGGTAGGGGCTTTTGCATGTGGCCGGCCTGTGCCAGCATGGGTTTGATCCCTGGCATCCCATATGGTCCCCCGAGCACCTCCAGGAGTAATTCCTGAGTGCAGATCCAGGAGAAACCCCTGAGCATTGCCGGGTGTGACCCAAAAAAGCAAAAAAAAAAAAAAAAAAGGTATTTCTTATGCTCCAGATTGCTAATATATATTTATATATTTAAACTTTTATAAATCATCTATGAGAATTTATATTTTTTCTTGTTATTTGAAATACTGTCTATGAAGAAGACATTTCCCTTCATTTTTGTTGTTTCTACAATGACAGAGGCCTAAACACATTTGGTTAAAGGCTCACACTTCTCAGTTTTAGTGCTCACTGGGGCTTGTACACAGTTCTTGTGGTGTTCTCACACCCCTTGTGTTCAGTACTGGCCAAGGGTCACACAGCTGACTGTTTTGCTTGTGGCACTCACCACGGCTTGCACACTCCAGTCGGATTGTGCTGTACAAGATAGCGCACCTTGTGGCACAGGCGTCCCAAGTAGCAGGGCTGCTGGAGCATGGACTCTCAGGCTGTGGTGTGGTACTAGGGATTGGACTTGGGGCTTTGCACCCTCCCTGGCCTCATGCTTACAGGTGGGCACTGTGGAACCAAACTGGAAGGGTTCCCTCCAGAGTGGGAGGCACGTTCCTGCGTGAAGTGGAGGCTTCATGGAAAGTCCGCGACAGAGAAGTAGATTCGGAAGAGTGTATACTGCTATGGAGTCTTGAGGCATCTGTGCTGGTGTGAGGTGCACTTACTGTGCTGTTGGAATCCAGGTGGGGACGCTTGTCTTTGTGAAAAGGAGCTACAGCCTCAAAAATGGGAGGCAGTTTGCGTGGGGAGTTGTCAAACGAAAGACGATAGGAGAAGGGGCTCTCAGTGTTGGAATTAGGAGCTACCACTGCAGAAAAGGGTAAAACTCAAATGAACTATCTGTGTGGTCCAGTTGGAAGCCTCAGCATGTATCCACAGCACTTTCTCTGACTCTAATTCCTTGCTGTGCTCTCATCTATTTGTTTTAGGAATTGATATCTCAATATAGTTGTTCTGTGTGTACAGTAACTGACTTTGCTAGTAGAAATGTCTAAGTAGGGATATTCCCACTCAATGATAATCACATGCGGTAGATTCTAATTCTGTCCTCAAGGAACCAGAGTTCCTCAGAAAAAATAATTGGTTTCAGGATGATAACAAGCAAAGCACAAAGTCCAAGATGAGTCTAGAAAATACATTGCTCTGTAAAAAGGGTGTCAAAAAGTGATGTGTCTTTTTCAAAATAACACAAACTCCTTCAACGCTCTTCCAGCACACACATTCAATTCTTTATTTTCCACAAGGACATGCAGCTCAGGACGTTACAGAGGGTGTGAGAGATCATAGAAACTAGGTCAGCGGGAGGAGGTTAGATCTAGAGAAGGTTGTGAAATAAAGGTGAAGGAGAGTGAATGGAAGTTGGCTTGTCCTGGCAGTGCCCGGCAATGTAGAGTGCGTGGGACAGAGTCTAGAAAGGGAAGGACTTCGAGACGGGCCAGAGCTTCGTCTTTGCACGTCAGCAATTATCAACAGGTAGAAATTTTATTCTGGGTAAGATTTTTTGGAAAGATGTTAAGAGCAGCGAGGAAAATTGTTTCAGCTTGAACCTGTGATACCTGGATCCCCAAGTTGAGAAAGAGAAAAGAGATAAAGAACCTGCCATAGAGGCAGGCTAGGTGAGGGGGGGAAGGAATCAGGGACATGGTGGTGGGAAATGGGCACTGGTGTAGGGATGGGTGTGGAGCAGTGTATGACTGAAACCCAATGAACATCTTTGTACTTGTATATCTCACGGTGGTATAATAAAATATTTTAAAAATGTACACCTGTTAGCCTTACTAGGAGGTTAAAGGTGGAGGTGGGAGGAGTAATCCGCTCTGTAAACACCTTGCAGCTCTGCCTTTGTATAGGGAAAAGATAATGCAGAAGCTCTTAAATTAGTTTAATCATTAATATTTGAAAGTTTTTATTTGAGGCATGGTGGTGTCTAGTACTATTACTAGTAAAGTTTCATGCGTCCATTGTTCCGACACCACGCCCTCTGCCAGAGTGGATGTTTCCCCAGTACTGTGTGTCGCTGCCCCTTCTCATTCACATTTCTTAAGGGGTATTCTTGGTATTGGCGGGGAGGTGGTTACATCCTTCAGTGATCAAGGCCGAATTCTGGCTCTGAGATTAGGCATCACTCCTGGCAGGAAGGGGGACCCTATGGCATTCCAGGCATCAAACTTGGGTCCACCCACTTGCAAGGCACCCAACCCTAGAGCAGTATCTCTTCAGCCCTCTTTTTTTTTTTTTTTTTTTGCTTTTTGGGTCACACCCGGCGATGCTCAGGGGTTTCTCCTGGCTCTGCACTCAGGAATCACTCCTGGCGGTGCTCAGGGGACCATATGGGATGCGGGATTCGAACCCGGGCGGCAGGCAGGCCGGCGTGCAAGGCAAACGCCCTACCCGCTGGGCTATCGCTCCGCCCCTTCAGCCCTCTTAAGGTGCTTTTTGATGGCAAGGTGACAGTAAAACTTAAGTGGTAGTTATGGGTCGGTATGGTACTATTCAGTCATAGAGTTGTGTTGCTGTACCCTTAACATTCTGTGGTACTGTAAATGGTACTGTAGGCCAACCCAAAACCAAAAAGGTGCACTTTAATCCATGAGTTGCCTTAAATATTTGCTGTTAGTATTGTGATTTACAGCACTGTTGATGACAGGAGCTTCGAAACCAGCCCTCTACTCGAGTCTCTGCTTCCCCCGCAGCTGACTCAGGGCACACCCTTCAGCCCCCACCCCTGTCTCCCCTATGCACCTCAGTTTCCCTACCATGGTGTGTTCAGTTCTATAGCCCAGTTCTAGGTTCTGTTACCCGTGGCCCTTTGTTATTCCCTTACTCTGCCTCTTTACATTCCACATGAGAAATCTCACTCAGTATCTGTTCTCCGCCGACTGACTCCTCTCGGCATCATTCCTCCAGATGCATCCATGTATGTATCAGCAAATGGCATGATTTCATTTCTTCTTATAGTGAGTAGTAGATTTCTGTGTATGGATACCATAGTTACTATAGCCAATTATCAATTAACATGGAAACGTTTTTATTTGTGGCACTGTGATTTCTAATACTGTTAAAACAATACTAGATTCTAATACTGTGTAAAACAACCCCAAATCTGGAAACAATCCAAATTACTGTGAATAGTACTGTAGTGAGCATTTGAATGCAAGTGTCTTTTTTGAATAGCGTTCTTGGGCTCTTGGAATAGGTGTCCAGTAGTGGGATTGTGACTCTTGGAATAGGTGTCCAGTAGCGGATTGTGGCTCTTTGAATAGGTGTCCAGCAGCGGGATTGTGGCTCTTGGAATAGGTGTCCAGTAGTGGGATTATGATGCTTGGAATAGGTGTCCAGTAGCGGAACTGTGGTTCTTGGAATAGGTGTACAGTAGTGGAATTGTGGCTCTTGGAATAGATGTCCAGTAGTGGAATTTTGGCTCTTGGAATAGGTGTCCAGTAGTGGAGTTGTGGTTCTTGGAGTAGGTGTCCAGTAGCGGGATTATGATGCTTGGAATAGGTGTCCAGTAGCGGAACTGTGGTTCTTGGAATAGGTGTCCGGTAGTGGAATTGTGGCTCTTGGAATAGGTGTCCGGTAGTGGAATTATGACTCTTGGAATAGGAGTCCATCAGCAGGATTGTGGCTCTTGGAATAGGTGTCCAGCAGCGGGATTGTAACTCTTGGAATAGGTGTCCAGTAGCAGGATTATGGCGCTTGGAATAGGTGTCCAGTAGCGGAACTGTGGTTCTTGGAATAGGTGTCCAGTAGTGGAATTGTGGCTCTTGGAATAGGTGTCCAGTAACGGGAATGTGGCTCTTGGAATAGGTGTCCAGTAGTGGGATTGTGGCTCTTGGACGACTGTGGCTCTTGGAATACATGTCCAGTAGCAGGACTTGAGGTCCTGTGGATACTCAGTTCTCAATGCTTTTAGGAGTCTCCATAGTGTTTTTCCAAGAAGACTGAGCTGTGGACATTCTCACCAGAGTGCATGAGGATTCCTTTTACCCCACACCCACTCCAACCCTGATGTGTGTGTGTGTGTGTGTGTGTGTGTGTGTGTGTGTGTGTGTGTGAGGCAGTGGTGGAGCTGATATCTCATGTTTTGATTTGCCTTTCCGTAATAAGTGATGCAGAACATTTTTTCCATATACTTTTTTTTGCTTTTTGATCACACCTGGGGATGCTCAGGGGTTACTCCTGGCTCTACACTCAGGAATTACTCCTGGCGGTGCTCGGGGGACCATATGGGATGCCGGGATCGAACCCAGGCCAGCACAGGCCGGCCGTGTGCAAGGCAAACGCCCTACCCGCTGGGCTATTGCTCCAGCCCCCACTTTTAGCATCTGTATGCCATCTTTAGGAAGTTTCTGTTCATCTCCTCTCCCCACTTGACAGTGGGGTTGTTTGTTTATTTTTCTTGTTAAGTTTAACCAGGCTTTTTTGTACCTTGGATGTTAACACTTTGACATTGGTAAGAAAATATTTTCTTCTGGTCTGTGGAGTGTCTTTTATTTCTGCTTATTGTTTATCCTGTATTGCAGCTGCTTCTTAATTCAATGTAAAACCATTCAACTTTATGTAGGTATATATTATCACAAATTAAATGGTGGAAGGTATTAAGCCAGTTGCTTAAATACATTTTCTCTAGTTTTTCTTTTCCTTTTACTATTTCTTAAATATGTGTCCTTGGACAATTTACTTACATTTTCTGAGGCACAGTTTTGTTTTTCCTTTCTTGTAAATTGGAACTATCACTAGCTGTTCTGCAGGCTTGTAATAGTCAAAGATAGGTATACTTTTCATCATTAACTTCCATTGTGCCTGTGGCCACATTGATACATAATTTATACTCTGTATTGACATATCATAACTGAAACCAAACAGAAGTCATACTTTAAGACCTTAACTAAGAGTGTAATCCAGCCAGTTTTGTGTGATGGGAGACCCCTGTTAGGTGTGAGAGGCCTCATCTCAATGAGCACTGCCAGGCCTCACAGAAGGCAGAGGCGCAGATACCAAGGGAGAGGAAGCAGAGTGTTCCTTTCCGGGGTGCTATTAGTGTTATAGCAGATGGGTGTGAGCAGGTAGCAGCAGGGAATGTTCTCTCCCGGTGCATTTTTGCTGGGAAAAGGGAGGCGCTCCCAGGCCTTGTTCAGGAGGCCTAGACCCCTCTCTTAGCCAACCAAGCCTCTGTTTCAGTTTGAGAGCCTGAGGTGCAGTTGTTCATTCTTGCAGTTCTGGGGGTTACCTGGGACACCCAGGGACCTCCAGGACCCAGCAGTGCACAGAGAACCATGTGTGCGGGGGATTGAATTGGGTTAGCAGCTCACCATGCCATGCCTTAACCCCTCTGTCATCTCCCTATCTCTCGTTCTCAGTTGTCTTGGCAGAAGTACCGTCCCTCCTTCCTGGAAGGCAAGCTCCCCTAAGAAGCTGTTAAAACTCTGACTTAAAGCAACGTGACATAGGGAATAACATCCTGTCATGCTACGGAAGCTTCACTGCGACATAGTTTGAGAGAGATGAAGAAAAGCAGGAACTCTTTTGGTGTTTGTATTAAAATTGGGAAACACACATATACCATTTTGTAACCTGCAGTTTCCATCACTTTTACATGAAGTACTTATTATTATAAATATATAATAACTGATATCTTCTTTCACACATATGTGTGTATAACTCTGATCATGTCCTTGGAATGAATTCTCAGATGAGGAAATATTAGTTTTTCAGTACACATTACCAAATTAATCAACAGAGCCTTTTAGCAATTTGTTTTTATGTTTTGATGGTACATTGATGTAATTTCACTACACCATATTCATTATTGTGTGATTCACAAATTTCTGTGAATTCATTAGAATTTAGATAGTAATAGTTTATTCATGTCTAAGTGATCATAAGATGCCAAGCACTGTGTTATCACTTTACATAGTTAAGAGGCAGAATTTCTAAGGTGACCCCAAAACTCTTGTACCTACTCTCCATATCTTGTATAATCCTCAGGAACTTGGATGTGATGATCAGTACTGTATTTTAAGTGACAAAGGGATTTTTAACTTGCCTTAAAATAGGGAGACTATCCAGTCAGCTTGTTACTGTTGCAGGAATCATTTCAATCTGAACTTAGCGGTTAGAACCCTAAAAAGTCAAAGTGATCGAAGTGCTTACTATAAAAGTGATTATTCCCGGTGCTCTTGATGAGGAAAGGGGCCACATCCAATCATCATGCTGGAAACCCCAAATTGCTGAGAATGGGCCCTCAGTGGCAGAACTCAAGAAGGAGAGGACCCCAGTCCTATACATTGTAGCTGAATTCAGCCAACAATAAAATCCATCGGGCAAGCGACTCTTCCTGGTCTCTGCTGAAAAACTCAGTCTGGTTGATGCTGATTTCAGCTTTGTTCCTGCCCCATCAAAGGTCTTAGCCATGGCCCGCCAGGTCGGCATATATATTGCTGCGAACAATTAAATAGTATTATCGCAAAAACAGGCCCAGAATTCAGTCGGGAGAGATTTCCACTTGCCAAACTCAATAATTTGAACATCAAAATAATTACAGTAACAGATTGTAATAATGAATAAATTCAAACATAAACAAATAAATATATGCACTAAAATTTTTCTTTTTTTTTTCTCTCTCAATGTTAAATTCCTCCTAAAAAACGCTAGACCTGATAGGGAACTGCCAAGAGTTCAATGACTGACTTTTAGAATCAGCATTTTATGATGTTAGCCCAAAGAGGAAACCACGCTTAAAGCAATGTTATTAAGAAGACCAGACTCACTTTGGAAAAGAAAAATCACTGTCACTGTCTTCCCGTTCATCGTCGATTTGTTCGAGCGGGCACCAGTAACATCTCCATATGACCTGTCTCATGCAAGTAGAGCCCAAGGGCACCTGCTTGCTCCAGGAACATAAAAGAGCCTCAAACCATTCCATCAGGTCATGGGAATGAG
Source organism: Cryptotis parvus (assembly GCA_021461705.1). Lineage (NCBI taxonomy): Eukaryota > Metazoa > Chordata > Mammalia > Eulipotyphla > Soricidae > Cryptotis > Cryptotis parvus. Next base: position 4,570 of record JAJIBD010013594.1, on the reverse strand, counting down.
GTCTATAATTGTTACTGGTATCTGGCATATCAAATATGACACGGGTAGCTTGCCAGGTTCTGCCGTGCAGGTAGCATGCTCTTGTAGTCACCTCAAAATCCAGCATTTCTTCATGAACCACGTGCGGCCGTGCGAGCTGGGCTGTGATAGGCTGGTCTGCTGGGTGGAGTTCTGACAAGGGGAAGTCTGTATGTAGAAAATGGAGGCCCTCATGGAGTGGGGGGTCATCTGGCTGGTTGTGAGGCTCTGCTGGGGTGGCGGGCCAGGGCTAGAACCTGCCATCCCTCTTGGGCACCTCATGAGCGGCTGGGCACATTGAGAGCCAGTAGCAGCTCTGCCCCATGTTTGTCTCTGGATCAGCATACCTGGGCCGGATTAAAAAAGACTGCAGCAGGGTGGATCTCCATGAGCCGGACTGTGATAGGCTGGTCTGCTGGGTGGAGTTCTGACGAGGGGAAGTCCGGATGTGGAAAATGGAGGTCCTCATGGAGTGGGGGGGTCGTCTGGTTTGTTGTGAGGCTCTGCTGGGGTGGCGGGCCAGGGCTAGAACCTGCCATCTCTCCCAGGCGCCTCATGAGCGGCTGGGCACAGTGAGAGCCAGTAGCAGCTCTGCCCCATGTCTGTCTCTCAGTGCCCTCCAGTCTAACTCAAAAAGCATACAGTTAATCCCTCCATAACCAAAAACTCACATTTCTAGCACCCGTGATTTTCATTTAAATAAATATATTTTTTTTAAGCAGTTTAACTTAAAACGTTTAAAAGAAAAAATATATTTATTTAAATGAAAATCACGGGTGCTAGAAATGTGAGTTTTTGGTTATGGAGGGATTAACTGTATGCTCTTGAGTTAGACTGGAGAGGCACTTTATCTGCTGCTTGAACACGGTGGGCAATACTTGGTTAGTGGGTTTTGTTGTTTTTGTTTTGTTTATTTTTATTTATTTTTTAAAATAAGTTTATTATACCACCGTGCGATATACAATTAAAAAGATGTTCATGAATGTGACTCAGTCATAACATTTATCCAGCATTTTTCACCCATCTCTCCACCAGTGCCCTATTCCCACCACAAATATCCTCAAATTCCCTCCCCTTCCTCCAGCCTGCCTCTATAGCAGGCATTATTTCTCTTATTTCTCTCTCTCTCTCTTTCTGTCTCTGTCTCTCTCTCTCTCTCTCTCTCACACACACACATACACACACACTCACACATTGTGGCTTACCCTAGAGCCGTTTATGGATTATCATGTAAATCCCTTTGTGTACATTCAGTGTTCAGTTCTAGTGTGGTGTTAACATTTCCCATAATTAGTAGAGCACTAATATATATTTACATCCCACTAATGAATACAGCCATTCTATATCTGTCCTCTACCTTCTGACTAATTTCACTCAGCATGATACTCTCCTTGTCCATCCATTTGCATGTAAATTTCAATGCACTAAAATTTTTAGTAGAATGAGATACTGTTATCAAAGTCACTTTCCAAAAAAAAATTATTGATTTTAGGTTGGGGGATTAACAAATAGGGCTGTAGTAGAGAGATGTGGTAGACGCCTTAATAAAGTGTCCAAAGTGGTTGTCACCTTCAGTGGTCAAGACGGGAGTCAGGCAATAGGATACAATGAGACGGATGCAAACAATGTCTGTGGTATTTCTCCTGAAGATACGTCACTGGAGCTTAATCATGAAAAGAAACCAGGAAATCCCAAATAGAAGTTCATGGCACTTCTGGACAGGAGGAGGATGAAGAGATAAGGCAACTAAATTCTAATACTGCTGAGTTTTGCTTAACAGCGTTTCACTAAAAACACTAGTGAAGCAGTTGGCAAACCTGAAGGGGTCTAAGAACTGTTACTAGTGATAATTTCAATGTTAATTTCTTATTGTTAATAGTTCTTTTGTGGTTATGTAAGTGATTTAGTTGTCTGCAGGAAAGAACCCTCGAGGATTTATGTGTGAGAGACAATCAGGCCAGTGGCTTCTTCAAAATGGGTTCCTTCAGAAAAGAATTTGTAGGGGCTGGAGTGCTAGCACAGTGGGTAGAGCATTTGCCTTGCACGCGGCCGACCCACGATTCTATCCCCGGCATTCCATATGGTCCCCTTAGCACCGCCAGGAGTAATTCCTGAGCAAAGAACCAGGAGTAACCCCTGAGCATCGCTGGGAGTGACCCAAAAAGGAAAAAAAAATTGTATACTGTACCTGCATCTTATCTGTAACTTTTTGATTGTTTTAAATTAAAACCAAAAATATATTTAAAACATTTTTCTCTTGGAGCTGGAGCAACAGCACAACGGTAGGGTGCCTGCCTTGCACTTGCTGACCCAGATTCAGTCCTTGGCATCTCCTGTGGTCCCCTGAGTACCAGTAGAAGTGATCCCCGAGTACAGAGCCGGGGTAACCCCTGAACATCACCAGATGTGGGCCAAACACCCCCACCAAATTTTTTTTCTTAATATCAATAGAAAATTCAAAAGTTATTGAGAAAATAAAGTATTCTATTCACAATATCATGGTTGCACTGTGCTGTACAGATTTATATTTATTGGATATATATGCATATAAGTGTATTTGAGTGTATATCAGTTTCTCAACTCCGTTGCCTTGTCCAATTATTTTCAGCAAGCAATTAAGAAGGAATCTTGTGGCTGAGTGATAGTAGAGCAGAAGAGGGTGCAGGGGAGGGATGAAGTAGAGCAGGGGAGGGATGAAGAACTATTTAACTGCCAGGTCGCAGTGCAGCCTGACAGCTTGGTGCACTTTATGTGTTTAATACTTTCCTTTGGGTAACAATAGGCAGAGTGGGTTTGCCAGTGTGACGCGATTCATTCTGTCATTGTAGGCATTTGGATAGTTTTTCATGTGGTTTTTACTAGGAATAGGACTGCCCTGAATGAATGTTGTTGTACTTAGCTTCTGGTCTACGTAAGCACGTATTTCAGCAGACAGGTACGGAAGTGGACTGGCTGAGTCGTGGTAACTGATCAGCCCAGGAGCAGCCCAGCAGTTGGTTGTGCTGTTCTCCCTCCCTCTGGTGGTATATGTTGCTCTGGTTGATTGACTTTCTTGATATTTCTTATGTTTCTCATTTCAGCCATACTCATGTGTTTATAGAAGTATGAAGCTAAATTTTCCTGATAAATAAATGGAGCCCTTTTAATGGTTGGTTGAGTGTTTTTGTCATCAGTCAATTTTTATTATTTCATTTGAGTTTTACTTATTAATTTACAGGTAATTAAGATGCCAGTCTTGCATATATCTAAAAGTGTCATCTACATATTCTAGATACAAGTCTTGTTGAATATAAGTCATCTAAATATATTCCCACTCTTTGGGCTGTCTTTTCACTCCTTTTATGATATCTTCGGTTGAAAAAAGTTTTTAATTTTAGGATTTCCCAACTGACTGCCTTTGCCATTTATGATTAGCATTCTTTTTGGGGTAAATTGTTTAAAAGATCCTTTCCACTCCAAGGTCATAAATATGTTCTATGCTTTCTTCCAAAAACTTCATTTTAAAAACTTTCACACTGAAATATTCAATACATCTGGAATTGATTTCTTTGGCCGTTAGGAGATCAAGATTTACTTTTTTTCCATATGAATAGCCAACTGACCTGGGACCAGTTATTGAAGACTTATTTGCACACTGAAGTATGGTGTGACTCACCACTATCACAAATCAGGTAACCGTGTATATTGGATCTGTTCTGTATTCTGTGCTGTTCCCTGCCTATTCACTCAGCCCTGCACAAATGCGATAGTGCATTATCTTAATTACTGCAGCTTCATAGTGGACCTTTGTAAATGTACTGGAAATTCTCCAGCTTTGTTCTTTACAGTGTTCCCTTTGTCTTTTGTATTTCTATGCATACTCTAAAACCAGCTTGCTAGTTTTCATGCACACAAGTCTTCTTGTACAAATTAATTCGGAAACATTGGCATCATTATGGTATTGAAACTTTTTTATTATTGTTTTGGGTCATTGATAGTTCATCAGTTCATGAATAATGGCATTAAAATCAAATATTATTTTTTTCAAATGGCTTTGAATTCCTAATTCCAACACTAGAATTAAGGTGTATCTTAGTTTTGAAAAATATGCTGTTTTCATTTGTTATATTTGGAACAATTTGTTGATAGAATTTGCTATTTTCTATGGAACTGTCTTTTAAAAAAGCCACTCTTGTCATGCATGTGGCCAACCCTATTTCAATCTCCAGCATCTCTATGGTCCCTTAAGCACGGGCCCAGAATGGCTCCTGAGCGCAGAGCTGGGAATAGCCCCTTAGCGTTGCTGGTATGATACTCCCACCAAACACACTGGCAAAAATAAACCAAGAGTAGGCCAACAGATAGCATAGGAGGTAAATTGCCTGATGTGCATGTGGCTGACCTCAGGTAATCCCTGGGACTGAAGAGGGTCCCTCTGGCACTGTCATTGGTCACGCCTGAGTCCAAAACCAGGAATAGCCCATGTGATCTGCCTGTGTGTCCCCTGACTAACTCCACATATATCCCAAGACCAATTCCTATATATATATATATAGGAATTTGTCTATCCACA
>JAJIBD010013593.1:0-37257 GCA_021461705.1 Cryptotis parvus | reverse complement strand
ACCCTACCAGCCATACTATCGCTCAGGTCCTCTTACAGTTTTTTAATCAATATATGCTAAGTTTGGATGCTGCTAACAAGTTTATGAAGGACAAAAAACATTAAGTAGGGGGCCGGAGCGATAGTTACAGCAGGTAGGGTGTTTGCCTTGCACATGGCCGAACTGGGTTCAATCCCGGCATCCCATATAGTCCCCGAGCACCACCAGGAGTAATTCCTGAGAGCAGAGCCAGGAGTAACTCTTGAGCATTGCCGGGTGTAACCTAAAAAAAGGAAAAAAAAACAAACAAACCAAACATTGAGTAGCTGAAAGAAGGTTGCAAGTTGATGCTAGTGATTTATGAAAGGGCTTTATGAACCAAAAATAGGAGGTGAAAGAATGGTAGAGAGCATCTAAAGAAAGACAAGATGGCAGAATAGATGTCAGATTCAGGAGTGACCCTTGACCACAGAGCTGGGAATAGCTTTTGAGTACTGGTGCAGTGTTGCTCCAACCCCCTCCCCCAAAGCAAAACAAAAATAAACTCTATACCAATACATTCACACTATAGGGCTAAAACACAAAAAAAATACGCTCATGGAGTTCTGTGGTGATGGAATGGGATAATGGAAGGCAAGGAGGAGGCATCATACTTGGCGAGAAGGACAGAAAGCGAGTCCCAGAGATGGGATAAGGAAATCAAGAGGAAACAACTGTGGAAAGAAGAGGAGGAAAGGGGACCCTAGTAGAAAAATTCTACACATAAAGGCAAGACAGATTAAAATCAAAGTAAGTAGTCAAAGGCACCCCATGCCCTAATGTTGAAACTGGGGTCAATGGAAGGAGAGCTGTTCCTAGGAAGAAAGCACCACATGCCCATTTCTATCACTGAACTCCCTCCTACTCCTACAGAGAGACTTAACTTAGTCCTTTTGGGGTTGGTTAGTCTTTGATCCTGAGGTGTCAGCCCCCAAAGCTCAGTGTGGCTGTTGCCTATGCATCCCTTGGCAAGTCCTGCCATTCCTGGTTCTGAACTGACCTTCAAAGAGTGGAGAAATTAGAAATGGCCTATCCCCTGCTATCCAGTGGGACCAGGAACGAAGCAGCATGACCTGCCAACAGTACCCACACCCTGTGGGTATGCCCAGGGTACAGTTTCCTCTTGGTTTCAGTAATCACAAACCAGTACTTTGTGAATGGTCTCAGCTCACACGCTTTCTCCCTGGCGCCTGCCTCTGAAGTGGCTTCTTGTTCTCTCCCCTTCAGAGTCCTCCTATCTAGAAGACCTCTAATTTATCTTGGCTTACTCTAGTTCTCTCAGTTTCCTCTCCCTCGTAGGCCCTGTGCTTATTACTGAGTATCAGAATGCCTCAAATTATAATGTTAATAATATCTGCTTTAAAAAAAGGGAAAGACATTGGGAAAAAAAGGTACATTGAATATATACATACATACATACATATATATAGGGAGATATATATATATATATATAAGTATATATATAGTTATATATATATATATATATATATATATATATCTGCCACATTGGGCAATGCTCAGGGGCTACTTCTGGCTCTGCATTCAGCAATCACTCTCTGGAATTGTATGACTGACCAAATGGGATGCTGGGGTTGAACACAGGTCGAAATGATGCAAAGCAAGCATCTTACCTACTGTATTATCCTTCTGTTTCCCACATAGGAATATATTCTAAGATTGTCCAAAAACTGTGGACAGAACCATATCTCATGTATAATGTGTTTTCTTTCCTATGTACAACATACATATTTCCTATGAAAGTTAATTATCTATGAAAAATACACAATTACCTATGAAAAAATGTAAGAGATTAACAATAATAAAAGTTATTTTACTATGACACAAGTCATGAGACTATTCTATCCCTCCCAAAATAACCTACAGTTTGTAATATTTTAGAATCACAGTTGACCTTGGGTTACTGAAACTGGAAAATGGAACTGAAGATAAGGGACAGACTACTGTATGAGTCATTCTGCTCTGAGCTGCTATACAGACGCCCCATTTTTCAGATGTCTGCCTGCATCTCTGCCCTTAAACTAAAAGGCCTTTGCTGTCTGGGCTTAATTAGTTTCCATTTCTAACTGTGGTCACTTTTTTAGAAATTTCCTTCTTACTCCTCATGTTTACTCTGGATAGTCTTCTCCAACTCTTCTCCTGTCCTAAACCTCAATGACTCAATATTCTTATGACTCACCAATCTAGAGCCCTAATCTTACACTCCGATAATCATAGGCCACAAAACATCTTTTGGGATGTGTGTACTTCGGATTAACTCTGGTTCCGAAATGTTGCTGAAATGTGGTGAGGGAAGAAGAATGTGGATGTGTTCTTGTTCTGTTCCATTGTTATGCAGCCAGTCTTTGAAGAAAATCTCCATACTGATAATATCATTGTCTATTGTCTGAAGGTCAATGTCAGTTCCCAGGATAGAACTCTCTGCAGGAGAAAGAGAAAATGATGGGTAAGGCTATCAATTCTTTCCTTATAACTGGAAAAATATACACTTGAAATGAATTCCCTTCCATAATCCATTCATTCAACCTCGAGATATCTTATCTAGAGATATACTTGGTAAGTAAAGAAGACATGCAGGGGGCCTAGGATGATACTGTTAAATAGCAGGCATGTCTTATAAGCATGAAGTCACCAATTCCATCCTGAGTACTACTCAGATCCATGAACTCTGTGCACGACCCCCAAGGGTCTGCTGTTTTGGGGCTCTGGCCCTGCAACAGAGTACTATCTCTAGCACACCACAGCCAGATGTGTGTGGAGCACTGCAACCAGATGTGCGCCCTCCAGGAAGCAATGCAACTAAGTAGTGGGACCTCAGGTCATCACAATAATACACAGGGAAGGGAAGGGTGGGGGAAGACATATGCAAATACTCATTCCAGAACTGATGCAACAAATAAGAACCTCACAGAAAAGCAATTCACATGCCCATTAATTGAGGGATATTTAAATAAGTGTGACAGAGTCTGGAGTGACAATACAGCATGTAGGATCTTTGCTTTTGCATGTGGTAGACCTGGGCTTGATCCCTGGCACCCCATATGGTCTCTCTTAGGAGATAGTCCTGAATGCAGAGCTAGCACTGCTGGGTGTGGCTCTTCCACTCCCGCCAAAATGACATGCAATTATTATGCAATCACTTACAAAATAAACCAGTCAGGGAAAGCTAGGAGAGAGTATGTAAAAAAGGGTTGTAGGGGCTGGAGCAATAGTCCAGTGGGTAGGACGCTTGTCTTGCCTGCGGCCCACCCGGTTCAATCCCTGGCATCCCATATGGTCCCTCGAGCACCGCCAGGAGTAATTCCTGAGCGAAGAGTAAGGGAGTAATTCCTGAGCATTGCCGGGTGTGACCCAAAAGAAAAAAAAAAAAAAAAAAAAGAAAATACAACTACAGACCTAAGAACATACACATATATGTTAACAAAGGTCTGGAAGGTTACCACCAAACTTATTAACATGAACAGAAGAGGTATGGAGTGGAATACTGATATACAAGCCCATTTTGTTATTCATAATTCTATTTGAATTTCGTTGTAACCATGTTTTTAAAAACAGTATAGAGGGGCCGGAGCGATAGTCCAGCGGTAGTGCATTTGCCTTGCACGCAGCAGACCTGGGTTCGATCCCCGGCATCCCATTATGGTCCCCCGAGCATCGCCAGGAGTAATTACTGAGTGCAGAACCAGGAGTAACCCCTGAGCATTGCCGGTTGTGACCCCAAAAAAGCAAAAAAAAATGTATAGAATATAAGGCCACTCAAAATATTAAGCAATGCAAGTCAAATATTTGGTTAATAAGGGGGAACTTCAAGTTTATACTGAGTAATAGTGAGAATGTATGTATTCAGTTGTTACTTCTGCTTAAAAAATCATTAAAAGGCTTTTTCTTGTTCTTGTCTTCTTCCTTTGTTCATCGATTTGCACAAGCAGGCACCAGTAATGTCTCCATTCGTCCCTCATGCTAGTGTAGCCCTAGGGCAACTGCTCGCTACAGGACACAAAGAGTCTCAAATCATTCGTTCAGGTCATGAGGATGAGGTCCATCATCATTACTGTTCTTGGCATATTGAATACGGCACGGGTAGCTTGCCAGACTCTGCCCTGTGGGTGGGATACTCTTGGTAAGCACTGGTAAATACTACTATCATTAAAAGGCTTAAAAAAAAAAAAAACTTCTTTTGATAGAGATTGCACATGCTTGTTACAAGCATACTGTATCCCAAAAGTGCTTAGCACAAGAAATCAGGAATGGTTCTCGTGTGCCTGCATGAGTGAGTAGTGGGGTGGTGGGCAACGAACCTTTGCTAGACTACTTTTGCTTCATGTATCATTAACTAAGGAACTGGGCTTTGCAACTGCAGGTAATTGTTAATAAAACACACATAAATAAGGTGATGGACATAGCACAGAGGGAAATGAGGCAAGAACTGGATAGAAATGGAAAGGAACCTCCACTTTTTTTTTGATCTCACCATGAGGGAGTCTCTCAAATATTTATACAAAGAGCCTAAGAAAAGTCAGTTGCTCCCATGAATTAACTTTTGTGTATGATTCATGGACCCCAGGGAGAAGGCAGATTTATTTCTAGAACGACATTCCTGAGGACAAGTCAGCATAGGTGGCGACTCTCTAAGGGAACAAAGGGCTTCAGTCTGACCTGCTGGTCCCCACAGGGGGGGCATGCTGAGACTAAGATGACTTCATTGTCATATTTAAACTCTGTGTCAGAATTCCTCGTGAACTTCTTTTTAGCTAGTAAAGTGCTACCATCTTCAATGAATAGCTATGGGGATTTCTTAGTTGTTTCATGCATTCCCCTTTCCAATATTTCCTATTAATTGGCAGTTACTTTTTCTTTAAAAGGAAAAATAAAACCTTTCATGAGATCTCTCCTTTGCTAAAGGAGGTATATCTTTCCCTTTGCTATAAATTTCTTTTTTCTTTTTATTTTTGGGGTACAGCCAGAATTGCTTAGGGGTTACTCTTGCATACTGTTTGGGGATTTCTCCTGACTTGGGATTTGCTATCATATTCTTTATTCTCATTTTTTCCATTCAATTCAGTCCTCTCATAGCTCCTCAATACCCCTACCTCCCTTTTTTTTTTTTGCTTTTTGAGTCACACCTGGAGACGCTCAGGGGTTTCTCCTGGCTCTGCACTCAGGAATTACCCCTGGCTGTGCTCGGGGACCATATGGGATGCAACCCAGGCCGGCACAGGCCGTCGCAAGGCAAACGCCTTACCCGCTGGGCTATCGCCCCGGCCTGACTACCTCCCAGTTTTTAAAAAATATTTTTATTATACCACAACAGTTACAAAGATGTTCATGTTTAGGTTTCAGTCATACAGTGTTCCAGCACCAATCCCCTCCACCAGTGCCCATTTCATGATTGGCCTTAAAGTCCCCTTCGAGATTGCTATCAACAATTCTTCCTTAGCTCTGCCTGCTGAGATGCCCAGGCCCCACCCCCCAACTCACTAGCCAGCACAGCAATGCCCGTTGAGTTAAACAATTGCTCTCTTCCTCAGCTCTCATTTCTTTTTCCTGTAACTCTTTTGCTTCAACTAAATTAGTCTTGCCACATGACTTCCTTCCTTCCTCAGTGCTTTCATTACTCTCTCAATCCATGGCTTGTATCTCCTCCAGAATACAACTCAGAACGGACTTTTTCCAGGAAAGTATGCCTTTTTGTGTGTCTAATCAGCACCCTGTATCTGTGGGCTTCATTCAGACAATACTAATTACCTTTGTTAATTTTTTTCTTCTGAAAATTTTCCTTTTTTTCCCACAATTTTATGAAAGGTGGTGGGATTAGTGGAAATAATGGGGCTTGATTTTTGGCTTGAAAGTTGCTAGTTATGTGACTTTGGGTAAAGTGGAGGGTCCTAAACCTATTTTATATCTATAGTGAGGCATAAGAAATAAGGCGATTATCTAGGAATAGTTTATAGGAAGCCCAACAAATGCCATTTTACTCCCTTTTGCTCATAACAAAATGATCTGCGCATTACAGGCTGAGTGTACGTTTCTTTTTTGGGGAGGAGAGATTTTAATATTTTTGGACCACACCTGCTGTTGATGGGGGTGTGGGGTTGCTCCTGATGGTGCTCAGGGGGACATTGAGGAGCAGATGCAGGTCAACTGCTTGCAAGCATATTCTCAGTGCTTTGATCCTTGTCTTCAGCCCCAAATGTATTTTCCTTTTCCAGACATCCCTTCCCTCCGACCATTTCCTATAGTGACTACATTTTTTAAATTATTTTTTAATTTTTTAATTTTTTATTATACCACTGTGAAACATACAATTACAAAAGGTGTTCACAATTGGTTCTTGGTAATACAGTATACCAGCACCCATCCCTCCACAAGTGCCCCATTTCCACCACCAATGTACCCCACCCCTCCCCGCCCACCCCCCCATGCTGCCTTACACAGCAGGTACCCCAGTTTCCTCTCTTTCTCTCTCTCTGTCTCTCTCTGTCTCTGCATCTCTCTCCCTCTTATTTTACACATTGTGGCTAGCCCTGCAGATATTTAGAGTTTCAGTGATACAATTTTTATAGTTAACACATCATTTTCATCCCAGATTGGGAGTTTAGAGCTTGGTTCTGGTGTTGAACATTTCATAGGTTATAACAAATAAATTGTGATATCCCTCCAACACCATTATAGAATTACAGGATAGTTTCATTGCCCTATGGCAATGAAATAATAATATTTCATATTCACAATGAATAAATCTTGTATTTATTCATCCCTGCTTCCTTTTTTTTAAAGTATTTTATTATACCACCGTGAGATATACAAATAAAAAGATATACAATTAAAAAGTTCATGTTTGGGTTTTGGTCATACAGTGTTCCAGCACCCGTCCCTCCACCAGTGCCCATCTCCCACCACCAACATCCCCGGTTCCCTCCCCTTCCCCAGCCCACCTCCATGGCAGGTTCTTTATTTCTTTCCCTTTCTCTCTCTTTCTCTTTTCCTTCCCTTCCAGACTATGGATTACAGAACATACATTAAAAGGTTGTCATGTGTATCCTTTTTGCCTCTATTTAATGCTCAGTTCTAGGTTGGCATTAGTACCCTCGACAATTATTAGCACCCTGTTCCATTTTCTGTCTTACCTAACCTCTGACTCCCACACATTTGTGATAATTTCCACTTTTGACAAGACCTCCTGATATATGTTTCACTTGACCTTGGATATTGGTATCATAATATGTACATATATATTTATGCCATGCAAATAAATGCAGTCATTCTGTATCTGTCTCTCTCCTTCTGGCTAATTTCGCTCAACATAATCTTCTCCATGTCCATCCATTTATAGGCAAATTTTATGACTTCATTTTTCCTAACAGCTGCATAGTATTCCATTGTGTAGATGTACCAAAGCTTCTTTATCCAGTCATCGATTTTCGGGCACTCTGGTTGCTTCCAGACTCTGGCTATTGTGAATAATGCTGCTATGAACATAAAAGTAGGGATGGTGTTTCCGCCTGCGTATTTTTGGTTTCCCAGAGTAGATTCCCAGGAGTGGTATGGCTGGGTCAAATGGGAGTTCAATTTCTAGTCTTTGGAGGAAAGTCCATATTGTTTTCCAGAAAGGCTGTACCAGCCGGCATTCCCACCAACAATGGATGAGTGTTCCCTTTTCCCCACATCCTTGCCAGCACTTGTTGTTCTTGCTCCTTTGAATATGTGCCAGTCTCTGTGGTGTAAAGTGGTATCTCATTGTTGTTTTGGTTTGCATCTCTCTGATGATTAGTGATGATGAGCATTTTTTTTTTTTTTTTTTGCTTTTTGGGTCACACCCGCAATGCTCAGGGGCTACTCCTGGATCTGCACTCAGGAATTACTCCTGGCGGCGCGGCGGGGACCATATGGGATGCCGGGATCGAACCCAGGCCGGCATGAGCCGGCCGCGTGCAAGGCAAACGCCCTACCCGCTGGGCTATCGCTCCGGCCCCATGATGAGCATTTTTTCATATGTTTTTGGCCATTCGAATTTCTTCCTTGCTGAAGTTTCTGTTCATTTCTTCTCCCCATTTTTTGATGGGGTTGTTTGTTTTCTTCTTGTAAAGTTCTACCAGTGCCTGATATATCCTGGATATTAACCCCTTATCAGATGGGTATTGGGTGAATATTCTTTCTGCTTTTGTATCTTAGTCACTGTTTCTTTTGAGGTGCAGAAGCTTTTGTTTCATGTGTGAATAAATTTTTTTTTTTTTTTTTTTTTTTTTGCTTTTTGGGTCACACCCGGCAATGCTCAGGGGTTACTCCTGGCTCTGCACTCAGGAATTACTCCTGGTGGTGCTCGGGGACCATATGGGACGCCCGGGGATCGAACCCGGGCCGGCACAGGCCAGCCACGTGCAAGGCAAACGCCCTACCCGCTGGGCTATCGCTCCGGCCCCATGACTACATTTTTGTATGTCACCGACATGTGCTTGTGTTCCTCAGAAACACAGCTCAATGTGCTAAGCCGGGAAATGGGGAAGTGGCTTTTCATTTCTCATGTGTTGAATTTCACCTCTCACGTGGGTTGATAAGCAGGGAACTGTGCATCTAGTGATGGGTGCCACTGAAGGTATGAAATAGAAAAGCTACCGGAGTTCTGAGTAAGACTGCCATGTGGGTGGTTAGGACAGGCAAAATTCACCGAGGCCTGTCAAGTCAGCACTCACATTCTGTTTTTGGACCTACTCTGCCTCCTGGTGGCCATGTGCAGTAAGGACCATAGTAATGAGAAAAATGAAAAAAGCCAAGGGAGGGAAAATAGGCAATTCTTCAAGCGGTTCCTCCCAGAGTCAATCCCAAAATAGAGCTATGAAATGGCGATTTTTTAAAAATGGGAGAATTGAGTACTTTCAAATACACATAAATATCTTTAAATAAGAGGCCCGAGAGAGCCCCTGGCCAGTCTCACTGTGGAAAGACTCTTTCCAAATCCTCCTGATAAGTTCTTTTTTTTTTTTTCCTGATAAGTTCTATCCTTAGACATCATAGCTGGGCTTTAAGCATTCTGAGAGTCTCTAAATTGTATCCAATTTCATGTGGATATATTTTAGTGTATTGAGGAAGGGAAAATGTCTTTAACTTTGGTCAGTTTCTGCAGAGTACTTTGATCTCAAAAAGGTCAAGCAGTACAGTCACTTGGACTGAGCTATATCATTGGGATCCCCAAGTCAGTTTATAATCAGGGCTCCTTATTTCCTGAATGCAGGAGTTGCCATATGAAATTAGCAACTAGAATAAGTAAACAAGGGAAATAATAACTCAGATAAGTTAAAAATATTGCTCATGAAAGTATGTAGAGTAATTCACAATTGTCTGTGAGTCAACAATGACATGAGAATGGTCCCCAGCAGTCCATGACATTGGGTTAGTCCAGCTTAACTTTTGAGTCATTTACTTACTTTGTGGAGATGATTCTTGGTTCTTGGATAAAGGAGAGCCTCTTAAAGAGGAGATGGCAGGGACAGTGGTTAAGGAATGCAGATGCCATAGAGAAACGAGTGCAGGACTTACCAAGTGATGGCTGTGCTCCTGAACCTCTAGCCTATAAGTTGGGGTAAAACATTGCTAGAATTACAATGTCACAGAAAATTATAATGTCACAGAAAGTGAGTACTGTTGTCCCTAATTTAAACATCCATTCATCCCTCCATTCATCCATCCAACCCTTTAGTTATTATTAATTCATTTCACTTGTCTTTGAGTATTTGTGAATTTAATGCCTTTTATGCCCCAGGCACTGACTGGGTAGAGAAAGGAGGTCATCAGAGAGATAAGATAGTTAAGCAGGTAGGGTGCTTGCTTTGTATGCGGCTAATCTGGATTTGATTCCTTGTACCCCATATGGTCCCCTGAGCACTCCAGTAGTGATCTCTGGATGCAGAGCCTGGAGTAAACCCTGAGCACTGCTGGGTGTGGCCCCCAAACTAACAAGCAAACAAACAAACAAAAAAAAAAAACAAGAAAAAAGAAGGAAAAAAAGAAGGAAAAAAGGAAGAAAAAAGAATGTGGCTTAAACATTAGTGGAAGAATAGATAATAAAGAAAAAATAGATTATTGCAGGTAATAATAGATACTATAAAGAAAAATAAAGCAAGATTAGGGTAAATATTTGTTTGTATATGTTTGTGTTTGATGCTCTGAGGGAGGACCATGTGATGCCAGCTCACTGGGGTAGGCTGTTCACAAGACAAGCACCGTAGCCCCTGTACTTTCTCTCTCCTGGCCGGTGTGTTTTTAAGGGGACAGACATCTCTGCCTGGCAGTGGGGAATGCCTGTGGGAGAAACTGCACTGAGTCTTCACAGCTATGGAGAGCAGCACTGAGTGACAAGGAGCTAACAATATTCCCTCCTGCCAGTTGGCTTTGAGTTTTGTAACAACCCTGAACTGTGCAAGCAGAGAGGAGATGGCGAAGGTGCGGAAATGAGGGTTACAGTTAGGGGAAGTGTATGTGTACATTAGCAGTGTCTGGCACTCAACAGGAGCTCAGAAAATGTGCTGTACAGAACGATTGATTCTAGTTGATTTTCTACTTGGCAGACAAGTAACCTCATCTCTAGAAGCTCAATTTCTCATTCAGTAACATGGGAATAAAAATGATGATGATAATGATTATGATGATGATGCTTACAAGGCTGGGAATGTGGCGTATAGAAAAGCACATCCCTACATGCATGGGGCCCTGTGTTTGACCTCTGCCAATGCAACAAAACAAACTAGAGTAAAAACCTAGGCTAAGTGTTCATTTGAAGTATACAATGATGCTGAAGGCACTTTGCAGACTGCGTCATTCAATCATAAGGCAAAAGCTTATAATGCTGCACTTAAGCGACCATTTTAGTTCCTAAAGTCTCTGTCTGCCCCTCCCTCCTTTCTTCCATCCTTCCCTCCCCCTTCCTCCCTTCCCCTTTGGTAACATTTCCCTCTGAAATAAAGTATATAACCAAGTTGGAAGATCCTGGAGATCTAGGGCTTCCAGCTATATATATATTTTTTTTTTGAAAAAAATGCAACTCACATCCAAAAGAGGTTGAGCACTACTAATTGAGATAGACCAACATCTAAAGTATAGTTAAATTTAGGAAATGCTATACATAAAGTTATTTAAAGGCTGTCTTTCTGAGAAAACTAATTTTACATTCTATGAATAAAAATCATTTAATACAAATATAATGCAACATTGAAAATTCAAGTGGTAAAAAGTGTAGTTTGTTGTTGTTGTTGTTGGGCTGGAGAGATAGTACAGAGGGTAAGATACTTGTCTTGCATGCAGTGGAGCCAGGTTTGATCCCTGGCACCCCATATGATCCCTTGAACACCACTGGTACTGATCTGTGAGCACAGAGTTAGGAGTAAGCCCTGAGCACAGCCAGGTGATACAAAAAAACAAAACAAGCTATTTTGTTGTTGTTGTTGGAGATCAAACAGATGGGCTTATACATGCGAAACATATTCTTTCCTCTGAGCTGCATCCCAACCAGAAAACATCTTGTAGACATTACAGTAGAGGAAGAAAGTAGGGATATAAGTATAGGAAAGTTTGAATGAAGAAGGAAGTGGGGCAAGAAAGACATTATCTATTCACATGGCCTATGAATTCGCCTAAGGAGATTTGCTTTCTCAGTGCCTAAAGGAGTCCAGAGAAAGATATACTCTGGTGGTACTTAGGGTACAATAGGAGATGCCAGGGATTGAACCCAGGTTGGTTGTGTACAAGGCAAGCACCCTACTAACTGTACTATCACTTCTGTCTGTTTCTTAAATTTATGTGAAATATTGTAATTCTGAGTTTCCTACATCTTCTGGGAGGTGGCACTATATTGGCTCAAAGTAAACTTTGAAAAATTAAGGAAAATCACTAGAAAAGCCACTAAAAATAAAGCAAGCATATATTGTTAAATTACAATAGATAAAATAGAATTCTACAAATATTCAATAATAAAACAACTCCAGGAAATCAGGGAAAATATAAAACCAGAGATGACAAACAAAGGTAAGAGTATACCCAAATACAACCATATCTATACATATAGTAAATTATCTATATATTCCATATAAGAGTCAGAGATTGGTAGCATAAGTAAAACACCCAAATTTATTTATTTTCCTAATTAATTATTTAATATTATTATAACACTGTGAAATATACAATTACAAAGCTGTTAATGATTGGGTTTCAATCATACTGTGTTCCAGCACCCATCCCTCCACCAGTGCACATTTCCTACGACCAATATCTCCAGATTTTCTCTCCTCTCCCCCAAACTACCTCTATGTTTTCCTTCTCTCTCTCTCCTTTTCCTTCTCTCTCTCTCTCTCTCTCTCCTTTCTCTTACACACTGTGGCTTGCAATACATACACTTAAGGGTTATTATGTATATCTATTTGCCTACATTCAATGCTCAGTTCTAGTCTGGCGTTACCATTTCCAACAATTATTTTTTTTTTTTAGATTGGGCACAGCTCCTCTTTATTTTTTATTTTCTTTTTTTTATTTTTTTTTTAATTTTTTTATTTTTACAATTACAAAGATATACAATTAAAAAGTTCATATTTGGGTTTTGGTCATACAGTGTAGCAGCACCCATCCCGCCACCAGTGCCCATCTCCCACCACCAACGTCCCCGGTTCCCTCCCCCTCCCCCAGCCCTCCTCCATGGCAGGTTCTTTATTTCTTTCCATTTCTCTATCTTTCTCTTTTCCTTCCTCTCCAGACTATGGATTACAGAACATACATTAAAGGGTTGTCATGTGTATCCTTTTGCCTCTATTTAATGCTCAGTTCTAGGTTGGCATCAGTACCCTCACAATTGTTAGCACACTGTTCCATTTTCTGTCTTACCTAGCCTCTGACTCCCACATGTTTGTGATAATTTCCACCTTTGACAGGACCTCCTGATGTATGTTTCACTTGACCTTGGATATTGGTATCATAATATGTACCTATATATTTATGTTATGCAGATAAATGCAGTCACAATTGTGCCACAGAAAATCAAATACCTAGGAATCAACTTACCCAAGTGTGTAAAGGACCTGTACAAAGAAAACTACAAGACACTGCTCCAAGAGATAAAAGAGGACACAAGGAAATGGAAACACATTCCCTGCTCATGGATGGGGAGAATCAACATTGTCAAAATGGTAATACTCCCTAGAGCTCTATACAGATTCAATGCAGTCCCTATGAGGATACCCATGACATTCTTCAAAGAAATTGACCAAACAATCCTGAAATTTGTATGGAACGATAAACCCCCCAAGGATAGCTAAAGCAATCCTCGGGAAAAAGAAGATGGGAGGCATCACCTTACCCAACTTCAAACTGTACTACAAGGCAGTAGTAATTAAAACAGCATGGTATTGGAATAAAAACAGACCCGTGGACCTATGGAATAGAATTGAGTATCCTGACACCCAACCTCAAACACATGATCATTTAATCTTTGATAAAGGTGCAACGAGTCTAAAATGGAGTAAGGAAAGCCTCTTCAATAAGTGGTGTTGGGAAAACTGGGCAGCGACATGTAAAAAAATGAATTTGGACCTGTGTCTAACACCATGCACAAAAATCAGATCAAAGTGGATTAAAGATCTCAATATCAGACTTGAATCCATAAAGTACATTGAAGAAAATATAGGAAAAACCCTCCATGACATTGAAGCTAAAGGCATCTTCAAAGATGAAACATTTCCAACAATTATTAACACACTGGTACCTTCTCTATCTTTCCAAGTCCTCCTGGTCCATGTAAAACACCCAAATTTAATCCTGTCTACAAGAGAGGCATTTTTAAGTATTAAGAAATTATGAAAAACAAATGAATGGGAAAAGAGAAACTATAAACACACAGAAAAATATTTATCCACAAATCCCTAAAATCTGAGAGAAAAAAAGTCTATGTCCAGGGTTAAAGAGACAGTACAGGACTTAGGATGCATATCTTGCCCCGCAGGATCCCTGATAGCACCTGTTCCCTTAAACATTGCTGGTAGCCCTGGAGGTGGGAGTTGGGCTTGGTGATACCCAGCACCTCAGGGCCGAAGTAGCACTATATCCTGAGAAACGCCTAGGAGGCATAGTGTAGTGTGAACAGTACTATCACACACACATGCATATATATGTATATTTATGTCTACACAAAGATTTTGTACTCCATGAGGGCCTCCATTTTCCACATCCGGACTTCCCCCTCACCAGAACTCCACCCAGCAGCCCAGCCTATCACAGCCTGGCTTGTGCGGCCGCTTGCAGCCACGCGATTCATCAAAAAATGCTGGATTTAGAGATGAGTATGCTACCCGCAAGGCAGAGCCTGGCAAGCTACCCATGTCGTATTTGGTATGCCAAATACCAGTAACAATTATAGACCTCATTCCCATAACCTGATGTAATGGTTTGAGGCTCTTTATGTTCCTGGAGCAAGCAGGTGCCCTTGGGCTCTACTAGCATGAGACAGGACATATGGAGATGTTACTGGTGCCTGCTCGAGCAAATCGATGATGAACGGGAAGACAGTGATACAGTGATTTATCTCACAGTCAGAAACTAGAAACAACCAGGGCCGGAGCGATAGCCCGGTGGGTAGGGCGTTTGCCTTGCATGCAGCCGGCCTGTGCAGGCCAGAGTTCGATCCCGGCATCCCATATGGTCGCCCGAGCACCACCAGGAGTAATTCCTGAGTGTAGAGCAAGGAGAAACCCCTGAGTGTCGCCGGGTGTGACCCAAAAAGCAAAAAAAAAAAAAAAAAAAAAAAAGAAACTAGAAACAACCAAAATGCCCACTAACAGGTATGTTCATACAATAAGACTCAGCAATAAAAAGTGATATAAATAACACGATTGAATTAAACTCTAAATTAAAAAAAGTTAGAGACAAAAGATATACAGTATAATTCAGTTTATATTGGGGCCAGAGAGGTAGTATGGTGGGTAGGGTGCTTGCCTTGCATACGGCTGGCCCGGGTTTGTCTCCAGCATCTCATACGATCCTCTGAGCTTTGCCAGGAGTGACTCCTGAGCACAGAACCAGGAATAAGCCATGATCACAGTCATGTGTGGCCCCAAAACCACCACCACCACCACCACTACCACCACCTCCAACAACCAAAAAACAATTGATATAAAATACAAATGATATTAAAGAAATAAAGCAAAGCATGCCAGGATGGAGGATGGACTGTAAAGGGCCAAAAGAATCTTTGAAGGTTGATGGAAATTTTCATGTCTTATTTGTGTAATGATTTGTCAGCATATATAGTTGTCATAACTCATTAACTGCACACTGAATGGATTAATTCAATTTATAGTATGTAAATGATCCCGCAGGTCTTACTCCTGGTTTTGCACTCAGGGATCACTCCTAGTGGTGCTCTGGGACCATATAGGATATTGGAGATCTAATCCAGGTCAGCTGTCGCAAGGCAAACACCTATCCACTGTACTATTGGACTGCTCCCTCTAAGTCAGTCTCAACCCCATAAGGAAATGACTTTAATGCAGTTGTCTTAGACAAACACAATGAACACTGAATTTTTCTGACCTATTTTCTCAGACACTAAAAGGGGTGGGGATCAATATGTGGAGTTTGAGAACTGCACTGAAACATGAAGCTCAGCATAGTTTTCTTTCTATTATTATTATTATTATTATTATTATTATTATTATTACTATATTATTATTATTTTTAAACTTTAAACCCTTTAGGAAGCAATGAATCTTTATTTTCTCTGTTTGGGTTGTTAACATTTGGTGTTTCCTGAGAACACATATAGATAAAATACCTTTCTAAAAGAGCTTGACATCGATCCCTGGCAAATACTAGGAGGAAATATTAAACAGACGTCTGCGAGCACTTAGAAAGGGAACTTGATATCCTTGTGCACAAGGCTAAGAAACATAAGCTGCTTGACAGCATCATTAGGCTGATTTGTAACCGGCTAAAGGAATTACTTACCCAGCGAATGCAGACCGCTGTCGGCCTGGACGGATGTTCTCTGGATGCCAGAGTGCATGGATCACAGTGGAAAATTTAGTTTTGGCATATTTATTACTTAGCATTCGTTAGAACGCTTTTTACATTTTATTACTTCTAGGTGAATATATGTGCCATACATGTAAACTATGAAGTACGACATCAAATGAACACTCATGAATTCTTTATCCAACTTTAGATTCAGGATACCATCAATATTACTAAGTTATCTATGTGCCTTTCCCTGGCCTTCTCCAGGGGAAATGGGTACAATGAAGTTTTAAAAGTCATTCTTTTGCTTTTAGTCATAGTTTTAGGATTAAAAAATTTATACTGGTAGTTTAGTTTAAACTTATTATTTTAGTCTATTGAGTTTTATAAAGAGGTAGTGTATTATGTTAGCTTTGACTATGCTTTTTTCTCAATAAGAGATTTAGCTACATTGTTATACAAGTTGGGTTCATGCGTTTATAACTAAGATGTTCTACTTTGTGAATATCACTGTATCACTGTCACTGTCTTCCCGTATATAATCGGTTTGCTTGAGTGGGCACCAATAACATCTCCATATGTCCTGTCACATGCGAGATAGCCCAAAAGTCATCATCCCACTCCAGGAATATGAAGAGCCTCAAACCATTCCATCAGGTGATGGGAATGAGGTCTATAATTGTTACTGGCATTTGGCATGTCAAATATGACACGGGTAGCTTGCCAGGCTCTGCCGTGCGGGTGGGATACTCTAGTAGTCACCTCAAAACTCGAGCAATTATTGATGAACAGCGAGGCGCTTACAGCCGCACGAGCAGGGCTGAGATCAGCTCTTCTGCTGGGTGGAGCTCTGAAGAGAGGGGAGTCATTTATAAAATCCAGAATTTTTTTTTTTTTTTTTGCTTTTTGGGTCACAACCAGTGAAGCTCAGGGGTTACTCCTGGCTCTGCACTCAGGAATTGCTCCTAGCGGTGCTTGGGGGACCATATGGGATGCCAGGAATCGAACCTTGGTCCGACCACATGCAAGGCAAATGCCCTATCTGCTAGATTATCGCTCCAGCCTAGGATTTGTTTTTTTTTTGTTTTTTTGCTTTTTGGGTCACACCCGGCAATGCTCAGGGGTTACTCCTGGCTCTTCCCTCAGGAATTACTCCTGGCGGTGCTCGGGGACCAAATGGGACGCCGGGATCGAACCCGGGCCGGCAGAGGCTGGCCGCTTGCAAGGCAAATGCCCTACCCGCTGGGCTATCGCTCCGGCCCCTAGGATTTGTTTTAAATAATAGAAATAACATCAATTTTAGTATATTGATCTTGTATCTAGTCACTTTTAAAAAATTCTTACTAATTATAATCATGTGTATCATAACAATAGAAATTTATTCCAAGAACTACCTTCCTATGTTATCTTTGTCATCATGTAAATATGATTACATAAAACTCTATGGTATAATCTATTCCATACCTTGGCTATATGGTCTAGCAAACTGGAGTCACCATTGTGTATATAGTGTATTTTTTTTTCTTTTTGGGTCACACCTGGCAATGCTCAGGGTTACTCCTGACTCTTCACTCAGGAATTACTCCTGGTGGTGCTCAGGGGGACATGTGGGATCGAACCCAGGTTCGCTGCGTGCAAGGCAAACACCCTACCCGCTATGCCATCGCTCTGGCCCATATATATATATATTTTTTTGCTTTTTGGGTCACACTCGGCGATGCTCAGGGGTCACTCCTGGCTCTGCACTCAGGAATCACTCCTGGCGGTGCTCGGGGGACCATATGGGATGCCGGGATTGAACCCAGGCCAGCACAGGCAGGCCATGTGCAAGGCAAACGCCCTACTAGCTGGGCTATTGCTCCGGCCCCACATATAGTGTATTTTTTGAATAAAATGTTATCGTTGATACATTCTCTGCATTGTTTTCCCTGAGAGTCTTCTTGTTTTTAAAATTTTATTTTCTTGTGGGTTTTAAAAAATTTAATTATTTTCTAAGCACACATGGGACTACTTCCAACTCTATGTCTCAGGGGTCACTACTTGTGGTGCTTGGGAGAATGTATGCTGTGCTGGGGATCAAACTAGGGTAAGTTGTATGCAAGACTAATATTTTTAACTCTTGTACTATCTCTCCATTCCTGAGAACCTTTTGATGTTTAAGGTAATAGATAAAATAATTTTCAAGTAATGATAGTTCTCTTTCTTTATTTTCTAGTCTTCCTGTCTTTTTAGTATTTTTTGTATCTTCAACCATATTGAATAAAGTCAGGGACATCCAAGTCTTATTCCTGATTATTTTTTTAACTATATCCAGCAGTGCTGAGGGGTTACTCCTGGCTCTGTACTCAGGGATCACTCCTGGTGGTGCTTGGGGGACCTTATATGGTACAAGTATCAAACCTGAGTTGAACAAGTGCAAGGCAAGTGCCATACACTTGGTACTAAAGAATCAGCTTTTAGGTGTAGAAGTTAGGTGGTGTCACACCACTGGTTCTAGTCTAAACAAATGATAATGCCAGGGCCTAGTCCCTTCTTCCAAGTTGTCTTATATCAAAACACTGGGGTGGTGGGGAGAGAGATAGAGAGGGAGGGAGAGAAATACATATTAATGTATATATATATATTCATGGGGAGAATCACATCATAATTTCGGGCCATGGACTTCATGCAATCTAGATGGTACCCACAAGGTCCTTTTAATTTTTACTTTGTACTAGAGTAATTTCAAGTGTCTTGTCTTCTGTTTACTGAAAGGGTCATACTCGCTTGCCTGAGAGCAAACTAGCAAGATCTCTCCTTTGATCTTTGCAGAGTTGATAGATGGTAGTCTCAACATAGCCAGGGTGGTGTTCTCCTGGTAAATTCTAATGGTCCCTTTGGGAACAGTGGGTGTTAAAAGGAATTGTACCCTATCTAGATAGCATTGGAATCATAGTAGAGATTATAATAATATTCCACAAGTTATTTATTCAGAATCAAAATGACTCCTGTAACTGCCACACCCTCCATCAGTGTTTACACAAAAGAGAGATCTCTTTAGCATGAGTCCTGGCTTAAGGACATATAAATAGCTTAACTGTGAGTAGCTTTTCTCTCTCTTTTTTTGGGGGTCACACCCGGCAATGCTCAGGGGTTTCTCCTGGCTCTGCACTCAGGAATTACTCCTGGCAATGCTCGGGGACCATATGGGATGCCGGGGATCGAACCCGGGCTGGCACAGGCTGGCCGCATGTAAGGCAAACACTCTACCCGCTAGACTATTGCTCCGGCCCCTTAACTGTAAGTAGCTTAAACAGCAGAGATGCAAAGCTAGCTTGGTCCTGTCATCCAACAGTACTTGCCCTATATTTTGCCATAACATCTTTTTCTAGGCCAAAAGAGAAAAAGATATAAAGGCATCCAGATAGGAAATGAAGTCAAGCTTTCACTATTTGAAGATGATATGACACTGTATTATAAAATAAATGATAAAATAAAAGTTAAAATAATTATTTTAAAAAAGTTAAAATAATTTTAATCATAAAATAAAAGGCCCTAAAGGGGTCCGAGCAGTAGTATAGCAGGTAGGGTGTTTGCCTTTGCATGTGGCTGGCTTGGGTTCAGTCCTCAGGGACCATATGGTCCCATGAGCTCCACCAGGAATAATTCTTGAGTGCAGAGCCAGGAGTAATTCCTGAGAATTGCTGGGTGTGACCAAAATTAAAAACAATATAAATAAAATGCCCCCATGTCTCTACAAAAAGCTCCTAGAAACAATAGCTTTGTATAGTAAAGTGGAAAGCTACAAAACCAACATAGCTTCCCTATATGTACATATTGAAAGAGATACTAAATATAATAATAGAGATTAAAGAATTCTACTCATAATTGTATCTCAGAAAAATCAAATACCTAAGAACTGGAAAATGGAAGAGGCAAAAGATCTATACAAAGAAAACTACAAAACACTACTTAAGGAAATCATAAAGGACATGATAAAATGGAGACATCCCTTGCTCACGGATTGGGGGATTAACACCAGAAGATTATACAGATCCAATGCAATCTCTAGAAGGATACCCATGACATTTTTCAAAGAAATAGGCCAAATACTCCTGAAGTTCATATGGAACAATTATCCTCTGATCCAACAGCCAAACCAATCTTTGGTAAAAAGATGGGAGGCGCCATTTCCTTAACTTCAAGCTGTACTGCAAAGTGGTAGTAATTAAAACAGAGTGGCACTAGAATATAGACAGACCCTCCAATCAATGGAATAGAACTAAAAATCTAGAGACAGACCTGCAGGTATATCGTCAGTTAATATTCAATAAAGGAGCAAAAAAATATGAAGTGGAGCAAGGAAAGTCTCTTCAATGAGTAGTGTTGGGAAAACTTGTTGGCCACATGCAGAAAAGGTGAATCATATCTCTTTCTAATGCTATTCACATAAAGTAAAGTAAAAATGGGTTAAAGACATTGACATCATACCTGAATCCATAAGATACATAGAGTAGAATATAGGCAGAACTCTCCATGGTATTGTAGTTAGAGGCATCTTTTTTTTTTTTTTTTTTTTGGGTCACACCTGGCGATGCTCAGGGGTTTCTCCTGGCTCTGCACTCAGGAATTACTCCTGGCGGTGCTCAGGGGACCATATGGGATGCCGGGATCGAACCCTGGCCGGCATGGGCCAGCCGCATGCAAGGCAAACGCCCTACCCGCTGGGCTATCGCTCCGGCCCTAGAGGCATCTTTAAGTATGAAATGTCACTGACCAGACAAGTGGAATTAAAAATAAACAAATGTGACTACATTAAATTAAGAAGTTTCTGTACGTCGAGGGAAACAATGACCAGAATACAAAGACAGTCACAGACAGAGAGAAATTATTTACCCACCACTCATCTGATAAAGGGTTAATATCCAGGATATGTAAGGCAATGGTATGACTTCACAAGAAAATAATTTAAGCCCATCAAAAATAGGGATAAGAGATGACTGGAAACTTCCTCAAAGAAGAAATACAAATAGCCAAAAGGCACAGGGAATATGCTCTATATCATTAACAATCAGGAAAATAAAAACACAAGATATCATCTCATA
This sequence comes from Cryptotis parvus, assembly GCA_021461705.1. Lineage (NCBI taxonomy): Eukaryota > Metazoa > Chordata > Mammalia > Eulipotyphla > Soricidae > Cryptotis > Cryptotis parvus. The sequence goes on along the minus strand of JAJIBD010013593.1, from coordinate 16,150 downwards.
TCACAGAGACTGGCACTCATCAAAAGAACATCACCATTGTTGGTGTGGATATGGAGAAAAAGGAATCTGCATTCAATGAGATGGGAATGTCAACTGCTCCAGGCTTGTGGGAAGAAAATATAGACTTTTTCTTCAACAAGTTATGAATTTTGGTTTCATACAACCCAGGAATTTCACTCCTGGGAATATACCCCAAGGGTCTAAAAACACAATGTAGAAAAGACATCTGAAGCCCTATGTTCATAGCAGCACTATTACGACAGCCAAAATCTGGAAACAACCCATTGCCTGAGAACAAATGAGTGGGTAAGGAAACTATGGTGCATATATACAACGGAATACTATTTGGCTGTAAGGAAAGATGAAGTCATGCAATTTGTGGATACATGAATGGATCTAGAAAGTATTATGCTGAGTGAAGTGAGTCAGAAGGAGAGGGACAGCCACAGAATGATCTGACTCATACGCAGAATATAAAGAAACGTAATAGGGGAGTAACTAGTGCCTGACGGCAATGGAAGCAAAGAGCAGGAGAACTTGTCCTTAGTAGGAAGCTTGTCACTGGGAGGGAGTGACGTGGGTGAAGAGGAGTGATTTGTCAAGGAAGGAAGCATATGACAATGATGGAAGTGGTCACTCTGGACCAGAACTAGGTGCTGAAAGGAGGTAAAGTGGTATGCATGAGACCCTATCAGTAACAGTATGATAAACCACAGTGCCTGAAGGGGAGAAAAAGAGAAAAAATAGTGCTTGCCAAAGAGGCAAGGAGTTGGGGTGGGAGTGAGGAAGGAAAACTGGGAACATTGGTGGAGGAAAGTGAACTCCTGGTGAAGGGACTGGTGTTGGAACATTGTGTGCTTTGAAACTCAATCATGAGTAACTTTGTAACTCTGAAATTCACACTGATACAACGAAAAACAAAGCAAAATAAAAAATTTTTACTCTTTAATAATCTTGCTCTTAAATAGCAAATCATGTTAATTTTTCTAGAGGTTGGAATAAATAAGCCTTTGTTAATTGGATTTGATTATTCTCTTATTATCTATTCCTTATATCTTGCATTGGATCTCTATTGTGTACTCACTGCTTGTTTATTCACTAGGGCTTTTCACTACATGCTGCAAGTTTATACCTTTAAACAACATTTGTCCTGTATTCTAAGCCCCAAATTTTTTAAAAAGTATTTTATTATACCACCGTGAGCTATACAATTACAAAGATGTTCATATTTGGGGTTTGGTCATACAGTGTTCCAGCACCCATCCCTCCACCAGTGCCCATCTCCCACCACCAACATCCCCCGGTTCCCTCCCCCTCCCTCAGCCCGCCTCCATGGTAGGTTCTTTATTTCTTTCCCTTTCTCTCTATCTCTTTCTCTTTTCTTTCCCTTCCAGATTGTGGATTACAGAACATACATTAAAGGGTTGTCATGTGTATCTTTTTGCCTGTATTTAATGCTGTTCTAGGTTGGTATTAGAACTTTCGACAATTGTTAGCACACTGTTCCATTTTCTGTCTTACCTAGCCTCTGACTCCCATACGTTTATGATAATTTCCCCTTTGACAAGACCTCCTGATACATGTTTCACTTGACCTTGGATATTGGTATCATAATATGTACACATATATTTGTCATGCAAATAAATGCAGTCATTCTATATCTGTCTCTCCTTCTGGCTAATTTCACTCAACATGATCTTCTCCATGTCCATCCATTTATAGGCAAATTTTATAACTTCAGTTTTCCTAACCGCTGCATAGTATACCATTGTGTAGATGTACCAAAGCTTCTTTATCCAGTCATTGATTCTCGGGCACTCTGGTTGTTTCCAGATTCTGGCTATTGTGAATAATGCTGCTATGAAAATAAAAGTAGGGATGGTGTTTCCGCTGCGTATTTTTGGCTTCCCAGAGTAGATTCCCAGGAGTGGTATGGCTGGGTCAAATGGGAGTTCAATTTTTAGTTTTTGGAGGAATGTTCATATTGTTTTTCCAGAAAGGCTGTACCAGCCGGCATTCCCACCAATAATGGATGAGTGTCCCCTTTTCCCCATATCCACGCCAGCACTTGTTCTTGCTCTTTTGGATATGTGCCAATCTCTGTGGTGTAAAATGATATCTCATTGTTGTTTTGATTTGCATCTCTCTGATGATTAGTGTTGCTGAGCATTTTTTCATATGTTTTTTTTGCCATTCGAATTTCTTCCCTTGTTGACGTTTCTGTTCATTTCTTCTCCCCATTTTTTGATGGGGTTGTTTGTTTTGTTCTTGTAAAAGTTCTACCATAAGCCCCAAGTTTTGTTTTGATAGTAGTCACACTGGTTGTTGGATTGGCATTAGAACACTGAAACCCGAAACAACTGTATTATGAACAATTTTGTGAATCACAGTGTTTAAATAAAAAAATTCAAACATAAAAATGTTCTCAGAAGCCTAGGCACATGGCTCAGTGGCAGAGTAGCTGCCTCATATATATGAAACCGTGGGTTCAATCATTATCACTGCAACTGAGTTGTGATCCCTAGACACCAGAACAACAAAGGGAAGAAAAGGTGGGGGGGGTGTTGACTCAGAAATAAAAATAAAATCTCAGAAATATAAAATTGCGGGCAAAGAAATAGTACAGCAGGTAGGGTGCTTGCATTAATGTGGCCAACTGGGGTTCGATCCCCCATACTCCATAATGGTCCCCCAAAGACCACCAGAAGTAATCCCTGAGCATAGAGACAGGAGGAAGCCCTGAGCACTGCTGGGTATGGTTAAAAAATGAAACAAAACTTGGGCGGAGCGATAACCCAGCGGGTAGGGCATTTGCCTTGCACGCGTCTGGCCTCTGCCGGCCTGGGTTCGATCCCGGCATCCCATATGGTCCCCGAGCACCGCCAGGAGTAATTCCTGAGTGCAGAGCCAGGAGTAGCCCCTGAGCATTGCCGGTGTGACCCAAAAAGGCAAAAAAAAAAATGAAACAAAACAAAGCAAAAAGAAATATAAACCTAAATTGTCTACAACAAAAAATTCAAAATGTGAATAGTTAATTTTAAATTTATTATTATTATTATTATTATTATTATTATTATTATTATTATTATTATTATTATTGATTTTTTGGCCACACCCAGCAATGCTCAGGGGTTCCTCCTGGCTCTGCACTAAGGAATCACTCTTGGCGGTGCTCAGACGATCATATGGGATGCCAAGAATGAACCTGGGTCGGATATGTGGAAGGCAAACCCCCTACCAGCTGTACCCATGAATAGTTAATTTCAAAACTGATTATTATTTACTAAGTAGTTATGATCTCATTTAATCCCTACAACTATTTCACTGTAACTAAAAGCCAAGACTTAGGCAGGCTAAGCAGCAAGTTCAAAGTTGCATAATAAGTGACAGAACTGAGATTTTGACCCAGGCAACACTAGTTCCGGTGCACTTACTCATCTGAGAGTGAGAAAAGCTGATGTTGCTAATTTCTTGATAAGAATACCAAGATGACAAAAGACATTAAGGCAATAAGTGAAGTCATTAGGAGCAAAGTACAGGCAAACTGGGACGATTTCAAGTTATGAACCATACATACACTTAACCCACAAAGAAATTATAAGTAATTTATGGCATGATGTTTTATTTATAAGCAAACAAGATGTTACTGGAAGAATCATCAGCAGTGACAAAGGCAGAAGCCTTTTTCTGCATTAAAACTTGAGACACTACCCTGAAGTTCCTTCAGGACTAAAGAAAATAAATAGAGCTTTTCCATCAAAGATTTAAGTAAACTTACTGTGGTGGGTGCTGGTGGCCAGGAAATCTGTGATAGCCTCCCTTGGTTGATGGCCCATTCTGTGACTAGGAAGGTAAAGGTATCACCAGCAAAAGAGATGCAGGGAATAGTGCATAGATCAGGAACAGCAACAACAGTGTCACTGACATGATCTCACCCAACAAGCTTCTAATGGTTAAGATACGCTACACGCTGGGATACAGAAATGAGGGTACTTACCATTTAATCCAGAAAGAAAAAATACCAAGTAATTTCTTTCTTTCTTTTCTTTTCTTCTTTTCTTTTTTTTTTTGCTTTTTGGGTCACATCCGGCAACTCAGGGGTTTCTCCTGGCTCTGCACTCAGGAATCACTCCTGGCAGTGCTTGGGGGACCATATGGGATGCCGGGGATCGAACCCGGGCCGACAAGGGCCGGCCCGCATGCAAGGCAAATGCCCTACCCACTGGGCTATCGCTCTGGCCCCAAGTAATTTCAATTTAGATGAGAAAACACAACAAAGCAAGCATGAACATTTTTTTTTCTTTTTGGGTCACACCTGGCAATGCTCGGGGTTACTCCTGGCTCTGCACTAAGGAATTACTCCGGCGGTGCTCAGGGGACCATATGGGATGCCGGGGATCTAACCCTGGTCAGCCGCTTGCAAGGCAAATGCCCTACCCACTGGACTATCGCTCCAGCATATACAATTTCACCTGGTACGTGATTAAGTGTTAAAATGTGTGGTGCAGACCATAAGTGATGTGGTTGTTTTCAGAAAAATCAATACAAAGGTCATAAACCTGAATTAAATTCCCAGGTGTGGGGAGGATCTGGCTGGAATAAAATTCAGAAGAAAGGGAACTCAGAAGAAGACTAGGATGAATTGAAGATATGGAAAGGACAGATGAGGGCTAAGGATGTCGTTCAATGTAAAGTACTTGCCTTGCATGTATGAGATCTTGGGTTTGATTCACAAAGGATAAACAAGACAAACGTATAGGAAAGATAGTAAATGAGATAAGCTGAGAAAAGCAGAGTGTGCAGTAGGTACATGCTCATCGAACATGAATCAAAGACTGGTTTCCACCCCTGCCTCCATCCCTCTTTTACCAGAATAATTTCAGGGATTTCCTGATGCTGCAGGGACCTAGAGGCACCCGAATCTGACAGGATGCATACCTCAGTTGTCAACCATGTGCCCTGATTCGGAGGTAGGGAACTGAGGTTATCCACATGGGGCAGGAGGAGGTGGACAGGATAAGAACAGAAGGCCCCTCTGTGTGCAGAACCCAAGAAGTCAAATATAGCCAGAAAGGACTTCAGGAGGGCAAACCATCATCAGAGGGTCAGTTAAATTACAAATGCTTAGAAACTCTTATCCATAATTTGGGACTCTCTACTTAACTAAAATAGGACAAAAAACCTTTCCATGAAATCTGAATATCTTAGAATGAATTTAGGGAATACATGACTTTTCTATTTTTTAATGCTTACTTTTGATATGACTTCTCCCACCCCTTAATTTTGCTTTTGGGCCCTACCTGGAGGTGCTTAGTGCTTATTCCTGGCTCTGTGCTCAGGGATTGCTCCTGGCTGGCTTGGGTACCAGGGATCAAACCTGGGTCAGCCTTGTGCAATGCAAGTGCCATACCTGCTCTGCCATCACTCCATGTACCCCTTTATAGAATCCTTGATGATCTCTCTCTTTGGTGCGGAGGGGCTTGGGCCACATCCAGGCATATTTATGGGCTATTTCTGGCTCTGTGCTCAAGGCTCACTCATGGAGGTGCTTGTGGATGGAGGGGATCTGGAACACTTGTACTGTCTGAACTTTTTTTTTTTTTTAATTAAGGGAACTCATAATGGTCAGCCTAGTGGTATGGACCTAGTAGTTTGCACTTGAGAGTTCCAGGGACCTACCTGTATTGCCTGGGGGCCAAATGACATCAAGTCCCTTAGTGCTGAGGGCCGCATGTTGTCTATCATGATCTACATCCTCAGCCCTAATCCTGGCTTATTTTACACCCAAGTTTATGTTATAGGGAACCATGGGCTTCTCTGAAATTTGTATTTTGCTTTCTGTGCTTTTAGGTCTCCTTTTGGAGTGTTATTTCCTCACCTCCTGCTTAGCTAAATTTTACTTATCTGTAAGACTCATTGAACCATTTTTTTTTCTTTTTTGGGTCACACCCAGCAATGCTCAGGGGCTACTCCTGGCTCTGCACTCAGGAATTACTCCTGGCAGTGTTCGGGGACCATATGGGATGCCGGGGATCGAACCCGGGCCGGCACAGGCCGGCCGCGTGCAAGGCAAATGCCCTACCCACTGGACTATCGCTCCGGTGGACCATTTTTCTTTTGCTTTTTGGGTCACACCCGGCGATGCTCAAGGGGTTACTCCTGGCTCTGCACTCAGGAATCACCCCTGGCGGTGCTCGGGGACCATATGGATGCCGGGATCGAACCCCTGCCGGCATGGGCCGGCCTCGTGCAAGGCAAACACCCTACCTGCTGGGCTATCGCTCCGGCCCCCATTGGACCATTTTTTAAAAAAAATTATTATACTACCATGAGATATACAATTACAAAGATGTTCAGAATTAGGGTTTCATGTCATTCAGTATTCCAGCGCCCATCCCTCCACCAGTGCCCCATTCCCACCACCAATATCCCCACACCCCCTCCCACCCAACCCCAGCCTGCCCCTATAGCAGGCACCTTTTTCTTTCTCTCTTTCTCTGCCTCTGTCTCTGTATTTCTCTCTCTTTTCTCTTACAGTTTGTGGCTTGCCCTACAGATTTATGATGTAAGTCTCTATGTGTATATTCAATAGTGAGTTCTAGTGTGACATTATAATTCCCCATTTCCCTTCAACCTCCCCAGTTTGTTGCAATTACAATGATCATTACAGTGTATAAATGTGAAAGATCCTGGGAAAGACCTGGTCCTAACCTTCATTATTATCTAAGCCTGTCGTGCGACCATAGAGTGGCCATACACCGGTGCAGCGGCCATACACCGGTGCAGTGGTCTGGTCTGTCTCTTTTGCTGGTTGTGGTGGCTGCGGGTCCGTAGCCACGCCTGCTGGGACATGGAGGTGAAGGGATGGGGGAGGAGCCCCGATTCCCACTCCAAGTCATTGGACTATTTTCTATGAAGTGCTCAGGAACTTCCAGAGCTGCATCTGGCAATGGCTGGTGCCAAGGAATGAACTGGGAGTTTCATTACACACATTTTTTTTTTGGCTTTATGGGTCACACCCGGCAATGCTCAGGGGTTACTCCTGGCTCTGCACTCAGGAATAACTTCTGGTGGTGTTCAGGGGACCATATGAAATGCCAGGGATCGAACCCTCGTCAACTACATGCAAGGCAAACACCCTACCTGCTGTGCTATTGCTCTGGCCCCAGCACACACATTCTTTTTTTTTTTTTTTTTTTTGCTTTTTTGGGTCACACCCAGCGATGCTCAGGTGTTACTCCTGGCTCTGCACTCAGGAATTACTCCTGGCGGTGCTCGGGGGACCATATGGGATGCCGGGGATCGAACCCAGGCCGACATGGGCCGGCCCGTGCAAGGCAAACGCCCCACCCGCTGGGCTATCACTCCGGCCCAAGCACACACATTCTAACTCTGTATTATTACTCTGATCCTCCCTATTATTTTCACTGTATCACTGTATCACTGTCTTCCCGTTCATCATCAATTGGCTTGAGCGGGCACCAGTAACATCTCCATATGTCCTGTCTCATGCAAGTAGAGTCCAAGGGCACCTGCTTGCTCCAGGAACATAAAGAGACTCAAACCATTCCATCAGGTCATGAGAATGAGGTCTATACTTATTGGCATATCAAATATGACACGGGTAGCTTGCCGGGCTCTGTTGTGTGAGTAGCATATTCTTGTAGTCATCTCTAAATCCAGCATTTGTGGCCGCACGAGCCAGGTTGTGATAGGCTGGTTTGCTGGGTGGAGTTCTGACGAGGGGGAAGTCTGAATGAGGAAAATGGAGGCCCTCATGGAGTGGAGGGTTGTCTGACTTGTTGTGAGGCTCTGCTGGGGTGGCAGGCCAGGGCTAGAACCCGCCATCCCTCCCGGGCACCTCATGAGCGGCTGGGCACAGGGAGAGCCAGTAGCAGCTCTGCCTCATGTCTGTGAGTCTCTGGATCACCTATTCTTTTATTAAAGAAAATTTTTCTCTACACCCTACATTTCTCCTGGTGTGTTATTCTCACAGTGTGGAACTCAGGGTACTATACAGTACTGGGGATCAAACCTGGACCTCCTGCATGGAAAGCATGCTCTCCAGACACTTTGTATTTCATACTTATTTTAATTTTATTTTTTAAAAGATCTGGGGTCATACTCAGCAATGTTCAGGGCTTACTCCTGGCTCTGTGATCAGGGATCACTCCCGGTGGCGCTCAGAGACCATATGGAATGTGAGGGATTGAACCCAGGTTGCTGCATGCAAAGCGAATACCCAACCTGTGTTACTATTGCTGCTCCTGCTCTCCAGACCTCTGAGGTCTCTCCTGGCCCCTTACAAACCTTTTAATTTTTTATTTAATTCTTACCATCATTGCTGGAGTCTTCAACAGGGGATGCTGAGTCCATACACTCTAAGACTCCTTTTGTGATCTCAATTACCTGAAGCTTCCTGACTCTGAGTAGGTCTGTATCTTTTAAGCCTTCTTCCAATTGCTTGACAACCTCCCTTCTGGGATGGGAAGTCAGAACAGTAATCTGGAAACAAATCCAAGGATCAATGTAGTCTGCTAGTTTCCATGATGCACAGAGTGAGAAAAGTAAGTCTAGCTCTGGTGGATAAACAAAGCAAAAGTCTGTAGAAGTGGCTATTACCTTAAAGGCACAGAAGAGGATTTAACATCTTATAAGTCAAATTTCATTTGACAGGTTTCCTGTAGGAGAAATCAGTATAGGAGATTTACAAAGAGATATGCCTTCTCCAAGAGGCATGTTGAGTGAGAAGCCATCCCTGATTTCATTTTTATATATTTCTTAAAGCTTTGGTAATACCCGTTGCTCAAAAACAATTAGACTTTTTGATAAAGTAAAGAGGACAAGATCTTTAAATTTCACTCATTAAGTCTGTACTAAATCAGAGAGATTCTCTGTACCTTTCTCACAGCGCTGTTCCTATGGAGATTTCTGTACCGGTTCAACCTGAGTACAGCAAATTAGTTCTTTTTCTTGCTTGACTCTACATGTGTTCACCATTAACTATATCTGACCTGAAGGTGTTTGAGTATAACTTACTTCATTACCTGAATGTGTAAACACTGTATATTTTATTCCTAGATTTCTTTGTTTTGTTTTGGGGACATGCCTAGAAGTGCTCAGATAGGTGCTGGGGGTCATTCTTGATGGTTATTAGGGGACTATGTGGTGTTAGGTATCGAGTCCAGAAATCCTGCATGAAAAGTATTTGCTCAGCCTGTTAAACTATCTCTCTGACCCTTTATTCAAGTTTGGTCTTGAATTTGAAACTGACAATAGGTCAATATACAAATTTTATTTTCACTCAGAAATTACTCCTGGTGGAGCTGGGGGACCATATGGGATGCTAGGGATCGAACCCTGGTCAGCTGCATGCAAGGCAAACACCCTACTGCTGTGCTATTACCACAGCCCTGATATCTTAATTTTTTTAATTAAAAATGTTTTCTTTTTGACTTGCTCTTCAAGCTCATGTTCTCCCTTGAACACATATCTCATTTGCTTATCTCTATGTTTCTTTGCTTGCTTATTTCCTCTCTGGAGAGAGCCCATGTTCTCTCTTGAATTCATATTTCCCTTCTTTCTCTTCTCCTATTACATATTCCTTTTTTTTTTTTTTTTTGGGTCACACCTGGCGACGCTCAGGGGTTACTCCTGGCTCTTCACTCAGGAATTACTCCTGGCAGTGCCCAGGGGACCATACGGGATGCTGGGGGTTGAACCCGGTTCGGCCACATGCAAGGCAAACCTGCTGTGCTATCGCTCTGGCCCCTCTCTTACATATTTCTAAGCAAGTTTTGTTCAATAAAAATTATCTTTCTTCACAAAAAAACACCCATTTCCCCATCCCATATTGGTGGTGGTTAGAGCTTTAAGTCAGGTTCTGTGCACAGGGGTCACTATTGGAGGTTCTCAGGGGGCCAGGGATCCCCAAGAAGCTGGCTCTACTACAGCAAGTGCTTTACCTTTTGTACTATCTCTCTGGCACCCAAACAACGGTTTTTTCCCCCCTAGTGCATATTTTTATCTTTTTTTTATTTCCCCCCAAATTTTATTACACCATTTTAGACATACAATTGAAAGATGCTCATGTAGAGTTTTGGTTCTACAGTGTTCCAACACCCATCCCTCCACCCAAACCCATCTCCCATCACCAATGTCCCCACCTCCCTCCCTCCTCCAACACCTCAACTACTTGGTGGGTTCTGTATGCCATTTCTCTCCTCTCTATCTCTCCCTCCCGCCAAACTTTCTGGCACATCGTGGAATGCAGTGCATTAAAGGACATTACTGTTTCCACTATTTTAATGGACCACCTGGCCGCAAGCGGCCCACGCGACCTGGGCTCGAACTGGTTTTGCTCTGTTAATCTTGTCGTGAGGCAGCATCCCAGTGTCCAGACAGCGAAGGTGGTGGCCAGTGTGGTGGGTGAGTCTCATCCAGCTGCTTCCGGGACCCCCAGAGGAGATGGGCCCACCCCCAAAACCCATCTGTCCTCCCAGGGGCCCCATGGTCAGCTGGGCACGGGGTGAGCAGAGTTCCAGCTTCCCCAGCCGCTTGTGAGACTCTTCATCCTATGGCTGGTGGCCCCAGGGCAGCTCCTGGGTGGGGCCACCAGGCTCGACAAAATGGAGGGGGAAGGGCCAACCCCTGACTCCATCTGACGAATTCCCAGTGATTCCCGCTTCTGGGAGCTGCCTACCTGGGCTCGAACTGGTTTTGCTCTGTTAATCTGGTCGTGAGGTAGTATCCCAGCATCCGTGACAGCAAAGGTGGTGGCTAGTGTGGTGGGCGAGTCTCATCCGGCTGCTTCTGGGACCCCCAGAGGTGATGGGCCCACTCCCAAAATCCATCTGTCCTCCTTGGGGTCCCATGGTCAGCTGGGCCAGGGGCGAGCTAAGTTCCAGCTTCCCCAGCCGCTTGTGAGGCTCTTCATGCTATGGCTGGTGGCCCCAGGGCAGCTCCTGGGTGGGGCCACCAGGCTCGACAAAATGGAGGGGGAAGGGCCAACCCCTGACTCCATCTGACGAATTCCCAGTGATTCCCGCTTCTGGGAGCTGCCTACCTGGGCTCGAACTGGTTTTGCTCTGTTAATCTGGTTGTGAGGTAGTATCCCAGCGTCCGGACAGCGAAGGTGGTGGCTAGTGTGGTGGGCGAGTCTCATCCAGCTGCTTCCGGGACCCCTCAGAGGTGATGGGTCCACTCCCAAAACCCATCTGTCCTCCCCGGGGGCCCCATGGTCAGCTGGGCCCGGGAGAGCCGAGTTCCCTAGTGCATATTTTCAGAGATCCTCTTATGGCTAGCTTTGCAGTAAGAACTGCACAGTTTACATAGGAAAAAAGGGGAAACATGTTTTCTGCCTCTAGAGAGTCAAAAATCTATCCTTGAAAATTATAGTTGAGGGGGTTGGAGCAATAGTCCAGTGGGTAGGGCATCTGCATTGCACACAGCCCACCTGGGTTCGATTCCCGGCATCCCGTGTAGTCCGTTGAGCACCGCCAGGAGTAATTCCTGAGTGCAGTCAGAATGCTCAGTGATGCTCCCTGAGCATGCTGGGTGTGACCCAAAAAGCAAAAAACAAAGAACAAAAAAAACCCCAAACAACAACAACAACAATAACATCAACAAGGACAACAACAACAACAACCCCCCAAAGGAAAATTACATTTGATATGCATGAAAGAGGTGGACTGAAATGGGTAACATGGCTTATAGCCTGAAGGTCAGCATCTCTTACCTCCAGGCAAGTGTAGTTCAGACCAGCACCTGTGGGCGCATATCTGCTGTACTGTTTGAATTGCTGGAGTCCATCCTCTATTGCCATCTGCAGAGATGTACTTTGGGGTCTGAAACAACCTTCTCTTTGTAGCATGCGGAGTTCAGAGATACAGGCCTGAAGTCTAGCAAAGTTTCCTTTCACTTGCTGCAGAGAAAACATAAATCAAAGCTACAGATCTGTAGTCACCCTGGCCTTAAATAAACCAACAGCCTTAACTTGACTGTAAACTAGGACTCTGGAGTCTTTTCCCCTTTTTGTCCCTTTAGTTCCTTGACTGCTTAAGTCTTTGGGTGAAATGAAAGAAATGGGACTCAACTCTTTTTTTTTTTTTGGCATTTTTGGGTTACACCCAGCAATGCTCAGGGGTTATTCTTGGCTCTGCATTCAGGAATTACCCCTGGCAATGTTCGGGGGGACCATATAGGATGTCAGAGATCGAACCCAGGTTGGCTGTGTATGAGGCAAACACCCTAATCACTGTACTATCACTCTGGCCCTGGGACTTAATTCTTACCCAAAGTGAACCTGTAATCAGACAGGAAGATAAGAAAGTCATCAAGAAAGTAGTGAAAATAAATGAACCATAGATGTAGACAAGTAGTCTTTGAACTTTTCTTCTCATGTATCATCTAAAGAATAATGTGCTCCTTTATATTTTTAAGTTGTTGTCTAGATATTAAAGAGTAAGTAGTTTCTAAGGATGTCATTTCTGGCATATTTTAAATATCAACATATAAAAATAGGCATCACTTTAAAAAACAAATTCAAAAGAACAAAAATATTGTAGCAACTTGATGTTACTAATTTTTAAAAGTGCACAAACAACACTTATTATTTTCTTTCTGGGTCACATCTGCTGGGGCCTCAGGTCTACTGGCTAGATGCTCAGGGGCATTCTCTTGGGTAGGCATTTGGAGCTGGGAACTGAACATGGGGGCATGCATGCAAGCATGTGCTCACGCCCTCTGAGTTATTGCCTCAGCCCCAATTTTTATTTTTCTTTTCACTTTTTTTTTAATATGTCTGTATATATATTTCATTTTTTGGGACACAACCAGTGATACTTAGGTGTTACTCCTGCCTCTGTACTCAGGAATCATTGCTGGAAGGCTTGGGTGCCTGAAATTGGGTGTCTGAAATATGTGGTGCCTGAAATTGAACTTGGTTGGCCATGTGCAAGGCAAGCAACCTACCTGCTGTGCTATTGCTCTGTCCCCAAGTTTTTTTAACAGATATAAATTATTGTTCCTTTTTAATCCCTTAATCTATATCTCCAGGGTAGCTTTCCTACAGTTTATCATAATGTGATACAAATTTTGGTAATATCTTTTGTTGATATTAGGAGGTTGAGGGATGACCCTGAGGTAAATAGTCCTACCCCTGCAAGTCTGAGGCAATGAATTCAGTACCTAGGGCCACCCACTTGCACCAAGTACAATTTTGACAGTGCCACTGCTTGGGGTACTCAGTACCACAATAGCATGTGCCATATCTGTGAACAGACACTTTCCCAAACAAGATAATGGATGCCCATAGGTATATGAAATAGTGTTCACTATCACTGCTGATTAGGGAAATGCAAAGCACCATTAAAATAACATCTCATGACAGTGAGAATGACATATGTCAAAAGTCTGGAAATAGTGTTAGTGAGGTTGTGGTGAGAAAGGGACCCTCATTCACTGTCAGTGGGGATATCTTCTGGTTCAGTCTCTATGAAAAGCAATGCAGATGTCTCCAAAATAGTAACAGAACTTGCCTTGCATGTACTGACCTTGATTGGATTCCTGGCACCCCATATGGTCCCGTGAGCACTGCCAGGATTGATTCTTTTTTTCTTTTTTGGGTCACACCCGGCGATGCTCAGGGGTTACTCCTGGCTCTGCACTCAGGAATTACTCCTGGCGGTGCTTGGGGGACCATATGGGATGCCGGGATCGAACCCGGGCCAACATGGGCCGGCCCGCATGCAACGCAAAAGCTCCTACCGGCTGGGCTATCGCTCCGGCCCCCTTTTTTAAAGTATTTTATTATACTACCATGAGATACACAATCACAAAGATACACAATTAAAACGTTCATACCTGGGTTTTGGTCATACAGTGTTCCAGCACCCATCCCTCCACCAGTGCCCATCTCCCACCACCACTACCCGGTTCCCTCCCCCTCCCCCAGCCCCCTCTATGGCAGGTTCCCCATTTCTTTCCCTTTCTCTCTCTCTCTCTCTCTCCCTCTCCTTCCCCTCCAGACTGTGGACTACAGAACATACATTAAAGGGTTGTCATGTGTGTCCTTTTGCCTGTATTTAATGCTCAGTTCTAGGTTGGCACTAGTACCCTCGACAATTGTCAGCACACTGTTCCATTCTCTGTCCTACCCAGCCTCTGACCCCCACATTTTTTTTTTTTTTTCAAATATTTTATTACACCGCCATGTGATATACAATTACAAAGATGTTCATGTTTGGGTTTCCGGTCATACAGTGTTCCAGCACCCATCCCTCCACCAGTGCCCATTTCCCAACACCAATGTCCCCACTTCCCTCCCCCTCCCCAGCCCGCCTCTATGGCAAATTCTTTATCTCTTCTCTTACACATTGTGGATTGCAATACATACATTCAGAGATCATCATGTATATCTTTTTCCTATATTCAATGCTCAGTTCTAGACTGGTATTATCATTTTTGACAAATATTAGCACACTGTTCTCTTCTCTGTCCTACCCAACCACTGATTCCCACATGTTTGTGGAAGATTCCACCTTTTTTTTTATTGAAAGATGCTATGTAGAGCTTTGGTTCTACAGTGTTCCAACACGCACCCTCCGCCCAAACCCATCTCCCATCACTAATGACCCCACCTCCCTCCCCGCCTCCTGCACATCAACCACTTGGCGAGTTCTGTATGTCATTTCTTTCCTCTTTATATCTCCTTCCCAACAAACTTTCCTGCTCTTCGTTGACTGCAATGCATTAAAAGACATTACTGTTTCACTATTTTAGTGGACCGGCGCCGCAAGCGGCCGCCAGCAACCTGGGCTCGAACTGGCTTTGCTCTGTTGATCTGGTCTGAGGCCGCTTCGCAGCGCGCCGACAGCAAAAATGGTGGCTAGTGTGGTGGGCGAGTCTCATCCGGTTGCTTCCGGGACCCCTCAGAGGCGACGGGCCCACTCCCAAAACCCATCTGCCCTCCTCGGGGTTCCATGGTCAGCTAGGCCCGGGCGCAGGCCGAGCGCCAGCCTCCCCAGCCTTCCGTGAGGCCCTGTGCTGGCCCGTGGGCAGCCTTCGCCGGGCAGGGCCACCAGGCCCGACCTGACTCCCACACGTTTGTGACAATTTCCACCCTTGACAAGACCTCCTGATACAAGGTCATGTTTCACTTGACCTTGGATATTGGCATCACAATATGCACATATATATCTATGCCATGCAAATAAATGCAGTCATTCTCTATCTGTATCTCTCCTTCTGGCTAATTTCACTCAACATAATCTTCGCCATGCCCATCCATTTATAAGCAAATTTTATAACTTCATTTTTCCTAACAGATGCATAGTATTCCATTGTGTAGATGTACCAAAGCTTCTTTAGCCAGGATTGATTTTTTGAGCACAGAACCAGGAGTAAGCCTTGGGCACACCTTTTGGGATGTGGGCCCAAAACAAACAAAACATGTCCCTCAACCTCCTTGACCTGCTTGGTATTGCCCTGGACAGAGACTTTCTATAAAACTCAAGCCTCAGGGTTGGAGAGCTAGTACAGTGGGTAGGGTGTTTGCTTTGAATGTGGCCTACTTAGGATTGATCCCCAGCATTCATATGGTCCCCTGAGCATGGCAGGAGTAATTCCTGAGTGTACAGCCAGGAGCAACCCCTGAGTATCATCAGGTGTGAACCAAAAAGACAGAAAAAAAATCAAATCTCGTTTTCTATTGGAGGAAGGATGAGACCTTTATCTGAAGTGGAGGGGCAACTCTGAAGGACAAGCTTCTTTTTAAATAGATGCTCAGCTGACTTGCTACCTTATACTTTCCCTTTTATCTTACCTAGAAATACTTGATTTTGCCAGTACCAAAGTCTTTTCAGGACTTCTTTAGACTTCCCCCACTAATGGATTAAGATTTAATTTCTCTTGTCCTTCTAATCACCTCATTACTTTTTCGTTGAGGAATTATATTGTGGTGGGAGATATTTCTCATTGTCCTTGATATCCAATATCTTTTTTGTAGATAATAAAATAGTCAGTGTTTACTTGGGCATTATTACTGTCTTGGAATACTTAGTAAACATTCCAGTTTCTCAAATAACTAGAGTTGCAGAGTGGTTAAGTTGTCCAGCCCCTTGCTGGGAAGGCACTTTATTACTGAGCTATC
>JAJIBD010013592.1:17500-38904 GCA_021461705.1 Cryptotis parvus | reverse complement strand
TCTTTCTTTCTTTCTTTCTTTCTTTTCTTTCTTTCTTTCTTTCTTTCTTTTCTTTCTTTCTTTCTTTCTTTCTTTCTTTCTTTCTTTCGTCTCGCTCTTTCTTTCTTTCTTTCTTTTTCTTTTCTTTCTTTCTTTCTTTCTTTCTTTCTTTCTTTTTCTTTCTCTCTTTCTTTTTATTTCTCTTTCTTTTTCTTTCTCACTCATTCTTTCTGAACACCGAATAAGATTTATGTTCAGATGTCACTCCTAGTAGTGTTCAAGGGAACATGGTGTGTTGCATGCATAGTAAGCTCTTTAACTCCTGTACTACTTCTCTGACTCAGAAAGAATTTGGTTAAGATACTATATAACATTTGGAAAGATAAAAATAAAATAATAAATGTCATTTCTAAGAAATACAAATTCTTGAGTCAAGGATATGATTCTGCTGTATAGAACTTACTTTATATCTATACTTTTTTGGGTTTTATCTTTGGAATAATAAAACCAAAAATAAAATGGGGATAAATAAATATTTTCAAGTCTAAAATTATTATTGTACCTTTTTTTACTTTCAGAGAAATATTTAAAGGAGAACTTCTGCTATAGACACATTTTAATGGTCTCAACTTGGCATACCAGTCATGAGGGTGGAAAGTTTGAGCCTTATATGATCATAGGAGTTACAACTGCATTCTAAAGAGAGAATGTGAATGGTTTCAAAGCTCTTATAGTAGCTTCACTATTGCTATCCATCTAAACATGAGACAGTGCATATGGAGATGTTACTGGTACGTGCTTGAGCCAATTGATGATGAACGGGAAGACAGTGATACAGTGATATCTAGAAGTGTATTCTCATCCTGCTTCATCTCATCTCCTGAAAGCAGGATGAGAATACTATTCAGGTCTCCCAAAGAGAAATCAAAAGAGCTATGCTTGGAATATCACACCTCACTCAAGTGAAAGAAGAAATCTGGAGCTCCAACACCCATCACTGTTCCAGAGTCAGGGATGCTGTCTCGTTGCCAAGGCATTGAAAATCACATGGGCTGGGCTTGTAATTGGACTTGGAGACTACTGCTGGACTAGAGCCGTTACCAACTGGATCCCATGGGATGTCAAAAGATCACATGGCCTCACACCTACAAGATGGTCAGACTTCTTTGTCAAGACCCTGAACAAACAATTTGAGGCTCTTCATATTCGTGAAGCAACCAGATGCCATTGGGCTACACTGGCACATGATAGGGTCAAATGGAAATGTTACTGACACCCGCTTGAGCAAATCGATGAATGATGGATGTCAAGTGATCAAGTGATCTAGATGTGGTTAAACTATGATGAATCTAAATAATTGCCTATAATTCGGCAGATTTCTGAGATCAGCATAAATGTGTGTCATTTAATTGGAAGCAAAAGGAGAAAGGAATATTAATTAGTATATTAAATTTCCATAGTAGGTGGGTACAATGAGGACTATGATAAAATCAGATATGATTGGCCAACTAAGAGAAAGATTACATTGCTG
This sequence comes from Cryptotis parvus, assembly GCA_021461705.1. Taxonomy (NCBI): domain Eukaryota; kingdom Metazoa; phylum Chordata; class Mammalia; order Eulipotyphla; family Soricidae; genus Cryptotis; species Cryptotis parvus. The sequence goes on along the minus strand of JAJIBD010013592.1, from coordinate 37,394 downwards.
GAATTCAGTTCCTGACAATGATAGAAAATGTAAGATTCTCATCATATCTAATGAACCATTGATTCCGTTATACACTGAATCTGATATAATTAGGGATGCACTATTTAAAATTTCAGGCTCACTCAAAGATAGTGCATTTCATATCATTTAAATTTCTGATAATGTACTACTTCCAAGTTGTTATGAAGTTTGCTTATGCCATCTATTATAATAACAATTCCTTATTAAATAAGCACATATGTTGTCATAAAAAGGTCATTAGTACATAAACTATAAGTCTTAACAATCTGTTAACTCTTTGGCAGTAACAGCACTTTGGCTGGATCATTTACAAAATCAAAGACACAATAAACTTCTATTTTCTTCTTACCTTCTATTCAGCTGAATAGGGTCCTGCAGTTCCTGGGACAGAATTTTGAAAAAATGCATTACCTTAAAGACATACAGAAGAAAAAAAATATAGGAGGTGAGGCCTATGGAAGGTGGTGGTGGGAACATTTTGAGGGCAGACAGTTAGGGAGGGCACCTTTGAAATGAATTTTTTTAAGCAAGAAATGATATCAAGAGAGGATTTAAAGAGTTACCAAGTCAGGGTCCATTTTTAGGATAATCTGAAGGTATGCAGCTACTACTCAGATGCAGAAATATGTACCATCTAAGCATCACTAAAAAGAAAGGATAAAAGAGAATCTGCTAAAAGAATGAAAGATCATAACAATTTATGAAACAGACTATAAAAATCCAAGAATCTTCCACTGACTGTACCTTAATATAAAGCCCCAGGTAGGGCAGTTGCACTCAACTGTAAAGCCACCTTTATAAAGGCACCGGGAACAGAACATTCTTTACCTTCAGAGATTCAACACATATCAACCTGTGATATATTTTTCCCACTATCTTTCTCCTTGCCTCATATTTCTCTAAATTAAACTACTTTATTTCACTAAAAATAAACAAAAGTAAAAGGATTAAATCCTTAAAATTATGAAGATAAATAATGGAAACAGGTTTTTAAACTAGAACTTGGCAATGTTAGACTCTCTATATGATGTCCCTCTCTTCAAAGTACATCTTTTTATATTTTCTGGAAAACCAAAATATATTTGTAGTCTTTTCCATAAGCAAACATAATTTTGAAATTGAATGTCACTTTTATACAAACAAATCATTTTCTAAAGTCTGTTAGGGTCATGGACTCATAATTGAATGTTTACAGTTATTTAATAATATTAGTAATTTCCTAATGTAAAATAGGTCGGTTGAAGCTATAACCAAAAAATAAATTGAAAACGTCACTTGATCACTTCATTACTTGAAATCCCATTATTTGTCAATTTGCTCAAGTGGGCACAATAGCGTTTCCATTCGTCCCTATCACATTCCAGTGTAGCCCAATGGCATCTGCTTGCTCCAGGAATATGAAGAGTCTCAAACTGCTCTTTCAGGGTCTTGAGAAAGAAGTCTGACCATCTTGTAGGTGGGCGGCCACGTGATCATTTGAGTCCTGTGGGATCCAATCGGACAGGTGGACATTGTGAATGCTTTTCCGGCTTTGCTGCATCGGCCAGTATTACTGCTCTTCTCTCTGTGAGGTCTTCCCCTATTGCTTCTCTGCACTGCTTTGAGAGCTTGGACATTAGCTTATGATTGCCTGAGGCTTGTACCTTGTCACTGGCAAATGAGCTCAAGAGTTTTTGAAGACAGGTGTTCTTTTGTGGCTCTCTCTCTCTCCGTGTTCCTCGCACAATCATAGAGGTGCTGAACAAGTTGGTTGTATTCTTTGTCAATGTCATCAATGATGGCATCTTCCCACGTTGCTGCAACAAATTTAAAACTTAAATTTAAAAATAAGAAAAATGATAAATTAAAAATTGCAAAGTTCTAGTGTGATTGCTACTAAAATTTGATGCTAATTATAGAAACAATATATATATAATAACAATTGGCACATGAAATGTAAAATTTATTGCATTTCAAATATATCCGTTTAAAAATTGTAATCTGGAAAATGATATGGCAGATATGACCTAATTTGAAATTGAGATCAAAATTCTTCATTGAGATCATGTAAATTACCATGTAAACACTAAAGAATTAGCATAAAAGAATGAGAGGTAACAAAAAAATCAAATAAATATACAGAAACCATTGCAGCTTAAGATAAATCTATAAATATCAATTAAAATGTTATGTTTATTTCACCAAAGTACTAGTAATAAAACAAATGAAATGCTCAAAGCTGTAGAGCATTTTGCTTATGACATTTTCATAAGATTGTGATAACCAAACAAATACATACATTATGTAACAATATGTTTAAAGTTAGTTTATATATATATATATATATAAAACCTTTTACCCAATGATTCCATTGTTTAGCATATAAACTCAGTATATAACCAAAATATATTAGTGATAATAAAAAGTTAAAGCATTTGTCTGAATATATATTAATATGGAAATAATGGATTTGTAACATATCCATAAAGTAATTGTGGTTTAATAGTTGAAACTTGTTTCATTGTGTTGACAGTACAAGATTAAAGCAATTGTCTTTTATAATCAATAAATACTCAACCCCTGTTTGATCCTGGTGTTGCATATGATTTCCTCAGTACCCCATGACTGATCAGTAAAACATAAACAGGAGTAAACCCTGAGCAGCACTGTTTGATCCATTCTATTTATCAAATATTTCTAGAAATGAAAAATTTCCAGAAAGTATTACTAAACAACAACAAAATATATTAAATTATATTGAATAAGTATATTATAAAGTAGTAAGAAAGAATAAACGTTAATGAGAGTTCCATGTATCAATTTTACATGCTTTTAAAAAATACTAGGGGCCAGAGTGATAGCACAGCAGGTAGGGTGTTTGCCTTCCATGCGACTGACCCGGGTTCATTCTCCCGTCATTCCATATGGTCCCCCAGGCACCACCAAGAGTAATTCCTGCACAAGAGCCAGGAGGAACCACTGAGCATTGCCGGGTGTGACCCAAAAAAGAAAAAAAAAACTTTAATGCTTCCAGTTTTATCCTAGTATATATTATATTATGTGCTAATTCTTAACATATTATTATACTATGTTAATATTTAACAGATATATAAAAGAGATTATTACATTTTAATTTAAGTAAACTTTCATAGATAAAAGTGCATATTCTACTTTTATTTTATTTACATTCAATTGTGATGAGAACTAGAATATTACAGCTTTATTTGAACAATTTTAGGATCACTGTCTGTATCACTGTCTTCCCGTTCATCATTCACTGGTTTGAGCGGGCACCAGTAACATCTCCATATGTCCCTTCTCATCTAATATTAATTTTATTAATTAATAATAAAATATTAATTACTCATATTAATTTTAGAATATTAATACATAAATATGTCAATGGAAAATTTACTTTATTATTTTTCTAACTTCAAACGGGGTATGGTAAATCATGATGTCAGTTTAGCAATGTTTATGTTCAAACATTTTATTGGTGCTTATCAATTACAAAGGAATTTTACAAGGAGTAAAAGAAAATAATAGTACAAATAAAAAAACACTGTACATGAGGAACAATATGAATCAAAACCTTAATGGAAGAAGAGGAAGTTCTTTCAATGAAACAAAAATAATAATAATAGAAAATAGAGTTTGACATAGTTAAAAATTTTTGGTATAACAATGAAAATGTAAAAAGTTTGACCAAATTTTTTGTTGTTTTGGTGAACATTGATGTTGTGACTATAAGCTGGGCACACTAGAGTTGTTATTCAAATGAAGTAATGAAATAGTATGCAAAGATTGAAATGAATGAAAGATTTGAAACTGTTTGGGAAGAAAGTGTAATTATCAAGAAATGCAGTAATATCCTGGAAATGTGATTTACACATTTCTGCCCCAGTCTATGAATTCCTAGAGCAAATTTAGCTGATTTCATAACTATGTAAAAATTATCCTTACAATTGATGTTTTAGAAATAAATAATGAAATTATTACCCTCCTTACATTGATAATGCCCATTAATTATCATCAACAAGGGTCACTGGCTAAGCAAATGTTTCTTATTAATAAGCAAGCATGTGCTTTTCCAAAGAGACATATGAAGCCTACAGATTTAGTTGGATTAAATACTGCTGACTTTGCAATAAAATTTTTCAGTATCTCTAAAGTTTTTTCTTTTAATCAATTCTTAAACACCCTGGGGAAAATAATGTCAAAAATTTGTATGGAATCACAAAATATCTTGAAATAATAAAACAGTTATGAGGCAAAAAATACATAGGCATTAATATATAGGCAATAATATATAATGCCTAATAATATATATAGGCATTAATAATTTTACTTTATATTATAAAGCTTTAATAATAAAACTGTTACTACCAGCCCTCCCTGTGCCCAGCCGCTCATGAGGCACCCAGGAGGGATGGTGTGTTCTAGCCCTGGCCTGCCATCCCAGCAGAGCCTTGCAACAAGCCAGATGACCTCCCCCACTCCATGAGGGGCCTCCATTTTCCACATCCATACCTCCCTCTTGTCAGAACTCCATCCAGAAGACGAGTCTATCACAGCCCAGATCATCGGCCTCCACCCTGCAGCAGTTTATTTTTTCAATCTTTACCCGGTATGCTGATCCAGAGACTCACAGACATGGGGCAGAGCTGCTACCAGCCCTCCCTGTACCCAGCTGCTCACGAGGCACCCAGGAGGGATGGCAGGTTCTAGCCCTAACCCATCACCCCAGCAGAGCCTCACAACAAGCCAGACAATGCCCCACTCCATGAGGGCCGCCATTTTCCACATCTGAACCTCCCTCTCGTCAGAACTCCATCCAGCAGACGAGCCTATCACAGCCCGGCTCGCAAGCTGCTTGCGGCTCTTTCTGTTCCTGGAGCGAGCAGATGCCCTTTGGCTCTACTAGCATGAGACAGGACATATGGATATGTTACTGGAGCCCGCTCGAGCAAATTGATGATGAACGGATCATACTGATAGTGATAATGAGTAGAAACTGTGATACTAGAGTCAAATTGACTTTCAGACCAATAGAATATTATTAATAAACCCTCAAATAGGTGACAGTTAATAACTAAGTGTGTGAAATAGAAGAAGCAAAGTATTTTCAACAACTGGTGTTAGGAGAACAGGATACCTGGAACATACCCACTTACATAAATGCACATGCGTGTGCATGCACAAACACACAAGTTGGATTCCAATCTCACATTATACACAAAAGTTAATTTAATGTATATTAAGGGCTGTGATTTTTTATTAAATATTTTATATACCACCGTGAGATATACAATTACAACATTGTTCATGTTTAGAGGTTTCGGTCACAAGTGTTCCAGCACCTCGCCTCTACCAGTGCCCATTTCCCACCACCAATATCCCCAATTCCCTCCCATAGGCAGATTCTTTATCTCTTTACTCTTTCCCTCTCTATCTTTTCCTTTCTTATACAGTGGGGGGTTGCACTACTATTAGAGGCCATCATTTTTTGCCTGTATTTAATGCTCAGTTGGTGGTATTAGCCCTTTCAACATTTATTCAAGTTCCTTCTTTGTCTTACCCAACCTCTGACAATGTTTGTGGTAATTTACATTTGGTAAGACCTCCTGATCCTCGCCTGAATTGTTTTGGTGTCAAATATGTGTGTATATATATAATATATATTTATTTAGTCATGCAAAAAATGCAGTCATTCTATATCTCTCGTTTCTTCTGACGAATTTCACTCAACATGATCCTTTCCATGTCCATTCATTTATAGGCAAATTTCATAACTTCATTTTTCCTAACAGCTGCATTTATAGATGTACCACAGTTTCTTTATCCAGTCATCAGTTCTCAGGCATACTGCTTGGTTCCAGGTTCTGGTGTGAAGTGCTAAAAGTGTGGATTGTTCGGTATTTTGGCTTCCCGGTATATTCCAGTAGTGGTATGCCTGGGTCAAAAGGGAGCTCAATTTCTAGTCTTTGGAGGAATGTTATATTGTTTTCCAGAAAGGTGTACCAGTTGACATTACCACCAACAATGTATAACCATCTGATAAGGGTTAATCCAGGAATATCAGGCACTGGTAAGCTATATAAGAAGTAACAGCCAACCCCATTAAAAATGGGGAGAAGAGATGAACAGAAGCTTTGACAAGGAAGAAATTCGAATGGCCAAAAGGCATATGAAAAATGCTCATCATCACTAATCATCAGAGAGATGTAAATCAAAACAACAATGAGATATCACCCACACCACAGAGACTGGCCCATACCAAAAGGGTAAAAGCAACAAGTGCTGGTGTGGATGCGGGAAAAGGGGCTCTCATATTGTTGGTGGGAAGGGCTGTGATATTATAACAGAATCCATAAAATTAAAGTAAGGCAGAGAAAACATAGGCAGACCTTACAGTACAATAGTCTCAGAGATATCTTAATGCTAAATTGTAAAAAAAAAACAGTAACCATAACTCTTTTTGCATGCTAAAATAAATGAAAGCCAAAATAATGTCACCCTACTGAATGGGAGAATATATGTTCAAAATTTATCTAAAAATATGATTTAATCTATATAAAAATATCACAAAGATCACAACATTGTCAAGCAATGGGAAGAGTAGATAAAAAGACATTTTATTGAAAAATACATGCATGTTTCCAATATTCATATGAAAATATGTTTACAAGACATTGTTATAAGGAAGTACAGATAAATATGACAAATATCATGTCACATCAATGCAAAAGGTCTATAACAATAATAACCAAAATGCAAGGCAAATGTTTGCATTGATGCACCATAGGTTGAATGATCACCTGGCTCAGTTTATATGGAAAACAGTATGAAGATGTCTCAAAATTCACAAATAGAATTCATATCTGACACAGAAATATCACTTACTGGCATCTGTCTTAAGAACACAATGTTAAATTAGGAAGATATAAGCACACCTACATTCACTGCAGTTCTATTTACAATAGCTGATGTGAGATCTTAAAGGCACAGTACCTCCCAAGATCTGTTAAGATAGTTGAGGCCAGAGATCTGATCCCGGCCAAGACTATAAATAGGATAGCATTCTTTTTTAAATTTTTTTTATTTTTACAATTACAAATATATACATTAAAAGTCATATTTGGGTTTTGGTCATAAGTGTCCAGACCTGTCCCTCCACCAGTGCCCATCACACCACGCCCGGTTCCTCCCCCTCCCCAAGCCCTCCCATGGCAGGTTCTTTATTTCTTTTCATTTCTTTTTTTTCCTTCCTTCTAGACTATGGATTACGAACATACATTAAAAGGTTGTCATTGTATCCTTTTGCCTCTATTTATGCTCAGTTCAGGTTGGCATAGTACCGACAATTATTAGCACACTGTTCCATTTTCGTCTTACCTCTGCTCACCGTTTTGATAATTTCCACCTTTGACAAGACCTCCTATATATGTTTCTGACCTTGGTATTGGTATCATAATAGTAATATATATTTATCATGCAAATAAATCAGTCATTCTGTTCTGCCTCTAATTGCTCAACATAACCCAGTCCACCTTAAGGCAAATTTTTTAACTTATTTTAACAGCGCATAGTATGTGATGTACAAAGCTAACAGAGGGGGTGTTTCCGCTGTATTTTGTTTCCAGTAGATTCCCATCAACAATTTGGAAACGGGATAGCATGGGGGAAGCTTTCGGACTAAGAGATAAGCAACCTTTGGTGCCTGTTCAGCACCTAGGACAGGGGGCCCCTGGTGCCTGAGCTGGATGGCCAGCACCAGGGAGAAGCTGCTCCTGATGCCTAGGCCTCAAGGGTCAGCACCAGAGTCACAAGGCCTGGTGCCTGAGCCCGAGGGTTTGCATCAAAGCTCCAGGGCTACAGAGCATCAGGGCTTCTGAGTATTAGGACCACTGGCAGTAGGGCATCAAGGAAGAACTCAAAGTCAAGAAAGGGATTCAGTGACACAAGACATAGTAGTAAAAGATTAAGCAGTTTAATTAGGGAAATAAATATATAGAGACATAGCTGAGTAGTCCAGAGAGAAGAAGCCCTGAAGAGAAAAGCCCTGAGATGGAAGAACCTAAGGGAAAAGGTCCTGACAGGAGACGTCCTGGGGGAGAACCAGAAGCATGAAGCCTTGAACACAGGCATCCGAAAGTGAGAGGCCCTGATGAGAGGGACTGTCACAGACCCCCCAAAGAGAGAGCAGCTTGCAGGAGAAACCAACAGGAGAGAAACAGAAGTCCAGAAAAGAGCACAGTGCAAGCAAAAGATGAAACAAAGTAGTATTAAAGAATAACTTCAGGAATCTCTAGCCTCACTGGTTATTCCCAGACAGGTCAGGGAAAATGGTGTAGACCCGAGACAGGGGCAGGGGACAGTGTGTACCTCTGGGGACCCAGCTAGGCTCCAGCATCTGCTGCCTTAGTTTTCCGTCCAGCCCCCTAGTAATGGCTATGGAACCCACAGGAGGTCCCTTGAGCTTGGGGCCTTGGAACCTCCATGAGGGGGGAGCCATAATCATCCCTCCTATAGTTATTTTTAATCCTCAACAATCACGATTTAAAAAAAAATTTGCCCAGTGACAGGTGGGTGTCAATATTCACAGTTCAATTACTCAGTGGTAAGAAGAGATCATATCTTAGCTCTTCCTGCAGCTTAGATAGAATCAATGTGTGTCATGTTAAAAGAAATATATCAGAAGGAGAATAACAAATGACTATTTCAGTTATATACATTAGAATTCAGCACATATTGTCCTTTTCTTAAATCTAATGTATATAAAATTCAGCTTCTAGTGATAGTAAATATTTTGACTTTGTCTATAAAACTGATTTTGCCAATGGTGAAGAATATTTTTTGTTTTGATATTAAGGGAGAGAGAGAAAGAGAATAAGAGATTTAATATTGGGGGACCATATGGGATGCTGGGGATTGAACCCGGTCGGTTGCATGCAAGGCAAAATTCCCTACCCACTGGACTATCTCTCCGGCTCTGAATAGAATATTTGAATCTCTTTGATAGAACTGAAGAAAGGAGTATTTTATTGCTTTCCGACTTTTAACAAAAAATCATGTAAATGTCATACTCTTGGTAAAAATTATCACTCTGGAAAGAAATCATCATGTAATGTATGAATGCCCTTTAATTTTTTAAATGGATTAGCAAAGATGGAACCTATAAAAGTAAACAAAACTGAATCGTGGAAAGAAATCAATGAAAAAAATTGGTCAAATATTTAGAAAATACATTTTGATGCTTATGATTTGAGACAATAGATATTTAACCAACTCCATTGTAGTCCTATAATATTCATGCAATTGTATAGAATCTCCAGTCACAAATCTCTTTCTCCTCCAACTGTGTCAGTCTTTCCTGTGTTGACCTATACCTATTGGAAAAGAGAAGAGGAAGAGGTGTATTGATTACCAGAAGTAAATCATCAGAGTTAACACAATTTGAAAATAAATAATCTACCTAACTTTTCATCTGCTCTGTGACTCAAATTACCTGAAACTGACACAAAAGTAAAGGCCATTATTTTAATTGAATCACCATGAGATTGACCATTGCAAAATTGTACATGGTTGGGTTTTAGCCATACAATGTTCCAACATCTGTGTATATTTCCAGTGTCCTCAGTTTCCCTTCCACCATTCCCAACACCCCACAGGCACAGAAGATCTCTTCTCTTTGTCTCTGTCTCTGTCTCTCTCTCTCTCTCTCACTCTCTTTTGAGCTTTATGGTTAGCAATGCAGGTACGAAGTGGTCATTGTGTTTGTTTGGGGAGTTCAGTATTTTTATTGGGAAAGTACAGCTGGCGCAGCCTTTTAAACTGGGTGGCACCTTTGGGGTGTGGAAGTGACTGCCAGAAATTCCAGACTTACAAGGATGTGGTAGGAAGTAGCCAGGAGATTTCAGTCCAAAAACTTAGATACCCAAATTTTCAGGAGATTAATATATTAGTGAAATAAGTCCAAATACGGTAGAGCTGACCAAGGGCATGTCATTGATTTTGGATTGTGAGAGCAAGTGGCTGCTTGGGTTCCTGTTGGGTGGGAACTGTACTAACCCATCTGCACCCCTCCTTCCTACGATTTCCCTGGTTATTCTGCCATGTAGGGGTCTGAGAAGATTAACTGTGTCTTTTCTTTTTTAATCTCGTTTGTGATTTATTTATGAGTTTCTGGAGCGAGACTTATAAATGAGCTTATATTGCAGTCCCAGAGGTGGTTTGTGGGCATGGCTCCCTCGTACTTAAATTTTAGCAGTTTAGTTTCCCAGATAGCTTGGTCCTGAGTTTTTGGAGTCCAGCCTGAGCACAGTGGTGAATCTGTGTTTATCAGGAAGCCAGAAGATAACATCAGGCCACTGTGCTTTTGCTCCATAAGACCAAGTTGGCATGCTGGTGGTGTTTCACTCTCTGGAAAACAGGATAAAAAAATCCCCACAAATAAATGCAGTTGCATGACAGGAGTAGTCTAGGCCAGGAGGAGAACTGGACCCAGAGCTGCTACCATATGCAGCTTAAGCACTCCAGGAAACGTTCATTGCCAGCAGAACCTGAGCAGGAAGCAATGGTCCTTGTCTTTGGGCCCGATTTCCAGTCATTTAGTTTTCAAGGATGTTTTCCTCCATAATATGCTGCAAGTGAGAGCTGATCTGGTAGAGAAGTGGCGTGCAGGATGCTGTGCCATTGATGTGAGTTGCCAGGACCTTCCAAACCAGTGGGGGAAGAGAGCTCTGTACTAATGTGGCCCAATGTTGAGAATCTGGGGCTCCTGCTCAAGTGTGGGATAGTGCTCCACAGTGATGGCAGGCTGGACCTGAAGAGGGATAGTCATTCATGCAAAATTTCTGCTATTGGGGCATCATAGCCAGTAGTTCTCTTTACTGAGGTAACTACATCAGCTATGGGTCCCACTTTGGGCTGTTGCTCCACTGGTTCTTGGTTGGTTTAGCTTAGTTACTCTTTTTGATATATAATATTTAGAAGATACTCACTTTCATTCAGGCAGAATTTTTTGATCCCATTGTCCAGCATTATGTAGTACCGAGAACTGCTGCCACTCTGCCAACTCTGTCGCCTGCCATGACTCCACCTCCATTTTGGAGCTCCAACCAAGTTAAGAAAATTTCTCATCCACATAATTATTTAAGTATATTTGAAGAGGTGAGCTATAGAGCTTTGCTTTTGTGTTTTTCTTTGAGAGTATATCACTCCCCATCTGGAAATTAGGGGGGAAAATTGTACATCATATATCTAATATAGTATTAAAATATGTATGTCATTAATGGAACATAATGACAAAAACTAGGACACAAATTTAAAATTTTTCCCAAAGAACGGAATAGGCTTTTTTTCCAAAGGTACTGTTCAGATGGCCCATAAACAAATAGAAAAATTCTCAGCATCACTTATTTTTAGGGAAATGCAGATCAAACTACAATGAAATACCACCACACACAGATGAGAATAACTTATGCAAAATGATCGTAAACACAAAGTTTTTATGATTATACAACTGTGGTACAAGTTGGTGGAGATATAAACTACCACAGATTCTATGAAAAAGATATGCACAGGGAAAATTTAGGTTTGATAACTGAAGAATTTTTACCAAGTTACTAACTGAATTTAAGTGGAATCATAAAGTCACTTCATATTTTAGAAAGAAAATTAATTGGTATTGTAGAAAATGGAGTGAAATAATAGGAAGCTAAAAGCAGATATGGATAAGGATATTTCAATAGTCCCAAGGATATTATGACCCTGACAGGCTGGGAGTATGAAGAATGGAAGAAATATAAGATATTCTTAGGATGGAGAACCAACCTAGCAAATACTTTTCTATGATGGCAAAAAAGAGTGTTGGGTGAGCTCTATCAGAGAGGGTGGCAGAGATAAGAGTTTGCAAGTAGAATGAAGGTAGCAAGAATGATCACTGCTCTTGTTGGCATGTGACATTGAGCAGCAGAACAAGGCCTCCTTTTAATGACATAAAAGTACAGACTGACGCAAATTACAAACATCAAAGGAATCAAGGATGCAGACCACCATACATAGGGTTTGCCACATAGCCCATCACCCACATTCCTGAACATGAGCTTAAGTAAGCAGATTAATGCTTCATGTTCAAACTAGACAATGAGACAATGGATGCATAGGCAGAGGAAAGCTTAGGATTGTGGCCATGAATAATGTATAAATAGTGATAATGGGTAACTAGCAAAGGAGAAGCATGCCTGTATTTTTCCAGAGGGTCAGACTCACAGGCGTCAGCCTGCCTACTCAGCCAGGGGTTGAGTCCCAGGAATGCCTCTTGTTTGCAAAAGAGTCATCTGTAAACTAATCATTCTCTCTGGTTTTATACCAACAGAAGAAAAGGTATTAAGCATGTCCATTTCCATCCTGAGAGATAGTAAAGAAATTTAGGTGCTTGACTTATGTGCAGAAGACTCCAATTTTATCATAGGCACCTCATAAGGACCCCCCAAGGTAAGCAAAATGATCCTTGAGCACAGTCAAGGGTAAACCTGGAGGGTGGAGGGATTGCACACAGCTGACCTGTGTTTGATCTCTATCATGCTGTATAGTCCTACAGGAAACACCAAAAATAATCCCTTATGCTAGCTAGAGTCAGGAGTAAGCCCTGAGCACCATGAACTATGGTCCCAAAATAAACAAAATACTGAGAAAAGCCAGGTGTAGTCTCCAAAACCAAAATAACAATAAAAAATAATGTTAATTTCTTGTCTCAGGTATCTGAGTGAATTGTGACAAGTTTCAATGTGATACAACAATTCATGAAAAATATTTAGGTGTTTTAATATTTTATAAATGAGTCTTGCATTATGGAGCAGAGTTACCTTGCTTATCATTTCTACCTGACATGTAACTGATTGTACAAATATTAAGAACCCAATAAGAACTCAGAACAAGCACCAACTTCAGGTTTATGCCTGGGGCTATACTGGATACAAATAACTTGTATAATTTCCATAATGGGATTTTAATGGGTAAAACTCTCTCTCTCTTTTCTTTGTTTTTTCATATTATTGCCAATATCTCATGTAATACCAATATACAAATGTTAACATGATGTATTAGGAGTACTGCCCTAGGCTGTTTTTACACACACATACATTGCATCAGGGGTGATTGCAATATCATTTCTTGCATAGCTTGGTCAGACATTTTCTCTTTTTTGAAGTACACAGTTTCCACAGACCAGAAATATTTGGACATATTTATGAGCAATCATAATGTGATTATTTTAAAGGGAAGAATATTGGTGAGTCTGCAATACATACATTTTCCCTTAACTACAAACGAAAATATTTGAAAGTGATTCAAAGAAGATTTTTTGTAAAACAAGGCAAAAGTCCTATTATTCATGTCTCCAAAATAGAAGTTAAAAACAAAATATATAGTATAAATGTAATGAGATGAAAATACTATTAATAACTGCATAGGTTTTCCATAATACTATGTCTAATATTACTGGTATGTACATAATTTTACCTTAATAGACTATCATATATATTGCACATGCAATATATATATTGCATGTGCAATATACAAATAAAGTCAAAAGTCAACTTAAGGAGTTACTGCTGAATGATTAATTCCTTGCTTATACTTCCACAATTCAAGAATCCTCTTGGGAGGACATAAGTTTGCCCTTGCAAGGTGGTTGTCCTCATGGGAGCCTCCAAAGTCTGAGTTTGGGTTACTGCTTGCAAGGATTAGGAGGACATATGAGTGCTGTGCAAGCAATTAAGCAACACAAGCCCTACATTATCTCTCCAAGTCTTAATTTCATTTTTGTTAAAGTTTTAACTCAAACATAACCCTTCCATTCAGGTTCTGTTACTTTTTGGCATGCTTGCATAACTATATGATGACTACTATGTAAAAGCAAAAAATAACCACTAACTTCTAAAAATAACACAATCAATTTTCTATTTAGTCAAATGTACATAGAAAACCTCTTCAAACCATAACATTAGTGTGATAGTTTTATGTTGGGTGAAAATGCAAGAGACGGAAGCTATATCATGCTGGTGATAACATGGAAGGCAAAGAAGTTATATTGCAACTTTTCTAAAATTTAAATACCATCTCTATTGGAAATTTGTATTATTTGAAATTTTTGGTGTAACATTATTTTAAACACCAATCAAACATTCATTTATAATAAATACATAATCAAATTTTCTGGAACACAAATAAAAACAGATATTAAGAAACGCAAGATCAAGGGCCAGAGAGATATAATAAGGGTTAAGATACTTGTCTTGAAATGACTGAGCCTGGTTTAATTCCTTACGTATTATATGGTCCTCTTCATACTGCCAAGAGTGATGTCTGAGCACAGAGACAGGCATTTGCTCTGAGTACTGCTGGGCATGCTCACTCACCAAAACAAAACAAAATGAAATTTATAAAGCAAAAACAAATCTCGATGGAATATTTTAAAATGAATATTGAGCTCAGAAATCAATGGATATATCTCTGTCTAGAGTTTATTACATTTTAAAAATAAAAATTAATTTACATACAAAAATAATCAATGCACATTATACACTAGAAGCCTACAAATTTACGTTAATTTTTGTTAACAGTTTCATAGCATCAAAAATAAAATATGTTGAGAAATTCTGATTAGAAATTGCAACTCCTAAATATATATTGATGCTTTTAAAATCAAATGTGCTTGAATAGTTTTCTCTATTCCCTTTGATTTTCAACTTTGATCAATTTTTATTTGAAGAGGTAATCATAAAACCCCCAGAGTTCTCCAAACAACATAATTAGACATTGAAGCACAAATTCAAGCAAAATGAATTTCTATTTGCCAAAGAAAGTGATATGAACATCTTGCTTTTTGTCTAAATTCACTGATCTCTTTAATTAAAAATTATAAGAAAATAAAAAGGAATCAAAGCAGGCACTATTTGGAGAGTAAATTTGTTTATTCTTTGAGTGATGTAGGCAACAAACAGTGTAATAAAGCATAACTTTAAAATGTTAAATCTACATTGGTAATCCATTGTTTTTTATTTTAGATATATTTTAAAATTTTTTATAAAGGAGAGAAACTTGTTTCAGGCAAAAACTATATATTTTTCCTGTTACAAAATTTATAGTCTTCTATTTGTTAACTTGCATGTCTACTGTGCAGTGGTTTTTAGAAGTCTTGTTAAACTTTGATAAAATTTTTACATCTAAATCTGTCATTTCTCCAAATTCTGGGTGCAGAAATTTGTCTGTATTTTTGTGAGTGGAGTGAGGGAATGGAAATGGACATGCAATAAAATATAATGCAATTACACAACTTTCAGAAACATTGCAATTAGAGTTATTCAATGCAAAAATATTTAAAAAAGTAAATCTTCAAATTATGATATGGTGTGATCTTTGTGAAATTTAAATCATGTGAATACTTTACACTATTCTTGCTAAATCAGAAGGTCTAGAATAAGAATAAGGGTACAGAAAGATAGTACAATGGGAAGGACCAACCTAAATTCCATCCCTGGAACCACTAATGGTTCCTCAAGCCTTCTAGGAACAACCTCTGTGTACAGTCATGATTAACATGACTAACATGAATAACATGAGAGAAACCTATTCGGTCACATGTGATTTTAAAAACATGAGCACGATCAGGTTTCCCAAAATCAACTTCCAAACAAACAAAAGTAAAGTAAAGCAGAGAATAAGTCCCTTAGTACAGGGCTCAGAGTATTATGAATCTTGATAACTACGACAGTCCAAGAAGACAAAGGGAAACATGAATATAACGGATCAAATTGTGAAGTCAGAGTATTCTAGTTGTTTTTTTTTTGTCTCTGCATACATGGGGTGGGGAAGGGTTTGAGTAGTAGCATTCATCAGTTCTTAGGACTTGTAGTTCTATACTCAGGGGTCACTCTTTTCAGTACTGGAGGACATGCAATGAAGGAAGCACTTTCAAGTTGTCTGTGTGCAAGGAGAGGGCCTTTCCCTTGGTACCATCTTCCCAGTCTCAAATTTTTATCTATTTAGTGACAATTAAATTAGTGATAATGAACAGAAAAGTATATGTGAAACTATAAGAAGTGATCCAAAGAATTGCCCAGGCAGAAATTCACAAAAGGCAATACATTCATATTAACAAAAGTGTTCAGGGGCCAGAGAGATCATACAGCAATTAGGGAGATTGCCCTGTACATGACCATTCTCAGTTGGATTATTGGCATCATATATGGTTTCCAGTACAGCTCCAAGAGTGAGCCCTGTGTGCAGAGTCAGGAGTAAGCCCTGTGTACTGCCATGAGTTTTCTGAAAAAAAATGAAAAACAGAAAACAATAGTAAATGAGAATGTCAAAGGAAAGGAAGGAAGGAAGCATGGAATTTCTGCAAACAGGTGGAAAAAAGCCTAATGGAGGATTGCATTACCAGGTTTTAAAAAGCCATGTAATATTTAGAAATCATGCCAAATGAAATGAATAAAAAAAAAAGATAGGCATAGAATGATTGCACTGGTCTATTGGGACTAAGAAGGCATGCTCTGCGACGAATACCCTCACAGCATAAACAAGGGTCAGTAGGACTGGTCCATGATGGAAGTTTGCCACAGTGGAAGGGTGAAGTGAGGGCAGTTAGGATAGAAAAGGGACCTGTAAGACAATGAATTTTGAAAATGTCCACTGTGGACAAAAGTAGGTGCAGGGATATACATGATAACCTCTCAGTATCTATTTTGCTAACCATAAGGTACAGAAGGAAAGAGACAGAGTGAGAGAGAGAAAGACAGAAAGAAAAGTTCCTGCTACAGAGGGAGGATGGGGTGGAGGGATGGGCAGGTAGTGGGGCTGATGAGAGGGTAACTGGGGACTTTGGTGGTGGGAAATGTACACTGATGAAGGGATGGGTATTGGAATATTGCATGACTGAAGTGCGGTCATGAACAACCTTGTAGCTGTGTATCTCATAGTGATTCAAAACCAATAAAAGAGAGAGAGAAGAGAGAGATACTTTATATGACGGGGAGGGGAGGTTGGAAGGATGGGGGAAATCTGGGGAACCTAGGGCAGGAGCAGTAGTATAGTAGTTTTAGTGTTTGCTTTATATGTTGCCCATTTGGATTTGATTTGTTATCCCAATTAGTCCTCTAAGCACTGCCAGATTCCTGAATGAAGAACCAGGATAACCCCTGAACATTTCTGGGTATGGCAAAACAAAGAAATATACCTGGAAAACTGAAATTTTATAATGTAATTTGATGTTGTATGTATCTTTCCACATCTTTTTTTCAATCAGTGAAGCTTCACTTAAGAAAATAAATGCTTAAAATTCACATACAATAATTTTTAATCCACTGGATCATTCAAACTGGGTTAATTTTTACAGAGGTTAATTGACAATAACAATTAAGAATGATTTATAAAATTATACAGCATTAATAGGGTATGACTAAAATAGGGACCAGGGGAGTGAAATAGATTGGGTGAAGCTAACGGAAAAAATATTACCTTTGAGTATTCTTAGCCAATAGCTGCTGAGAGGGGCAATATGGACAATGTCCATGTCTCATGGTAGGTAGATATAATCCACATATAACAATAACATTATTTATTCACAATAATGTTAATTTTCATGGTATTGATGAAAAAAATACTGCACTTGCACCATTACCAAAGTATTCCAGACCCTCAACCTCTATTCTTATGTCAAATCTCGTCCCTCTAGATTCTTTCTCACTCCCCTCATGCACTAGTTTATAGACTCTACTAACACTGATTATTTAGATGTACTAAGCCTCTGTAACTTTGCTACCACTGAACTGCCCAAGTCCTATCACTTTTTAGTATTTGGCTGTGAATCATTTAATTACATACCTCAATTCTACTGTTAGCTGTTGAAGTACTTTTTAATTTAATAATGATAATTTCAGTTACCTGCAAAGGATTAATTATTTACAAAATTAGTCTTTATTTATTTGAATTTTAGGTTTATACTATTACACTTTTAATTATATTGCTATAGGAATGAAAGCTGTTAATAAGTATGAGTGTTGTCCTCAAAGTATTGAGGGGTTGGGTTTGTCTATATCAAAACATAAACTGCTAAAGGAGCAATGTCAAGAACAGACCATAGCAGGGAGATAAGGCGGTAAGTTCAGATGCTGCTTTTCTACTTTATCATTCTTTTCAAGAACAATTTCTAGCATAAACAGCTGAATATTTCAAAGAGAAATACATAAATATGTTAAGGAATCAATCTTGGAATATATATATATATATATATATATATAGAGAGAGAGAGAGAGAGAGAGACTTTCTGATTTTAGTCTCATTATTTTTTTAAAACTTTTACTTGTAAAGACGTGATGCTTTGATCTAACTCATTTAAATAGTTGTCTTGTATTTGAGATACAGTACTGAGGTAAAGCTTTTGCCTTGAATGATGTTGACCTGGGTTCTTTCCCAGGCACCTGATAATGCTCTCCCAAGCATTGCCAGGAGTAAGTGCTGAGCTCAGCTGTCTAAGTATGACTCCTCACCAAAATAATCTGTTTTTGTCTATATAATGCAAGACACTTAGTTTATTTACAAAGATAAGAAAAGCTAAAATGGTTTCACAGCTGTATTTCACTACTCTTATATCTGATCAACTCACTGAAGTTGAATTTCTGTTTCATCACTTGCTCAAAAGAGCAAAGAGGTTATTTTTACTTTCTGTACCATACTGGTTTCCATTTGAGTAGTTTTCATTGTATGTCATAAACTGTGTAAAACTCAGGATATAAAATGCTGGAGGAAGCTCTAGCATTTCCCAATATTTAGGTAAAGATAACTTGCATTAATTAATTTCATTAGGGTAGGTATGAGAATTTAAATTTTTCTTTAAATTTAATTGTTACTACAACTCTGACCTATTGTACCAATATAGAATTACTTTCTATACAAATATCTTCTATACAAATATCCTTCTATACAAATATCCTGCAGCAGTCTTTTTTAAATCCAGCCCAGGTACACTGATCCAGAGACTCACAGACATGGGGCAGAGCTGCTACTGACTCTCCCTGTGCCCAGCCGCTCATAAGGCACTCTGGAGGGAAGGCGGGTTCTTGCCCTGGTCTGCCACCCTTGCAGAGCCTCGCAACAAGCCAGATGACCCCCACTCCATGAGGGCCTCCATTTTCCACATCCGGACTTCCCCCTCATCAGAACTCCACCCAGTAGACCAGCCTATCACAGTCCGGCTCGCGTGGCTGCTTGAGGCTGCACATTTCATCAATAAATGCTGGATTTAGAGATGAGTATGGTACCCATAGTGCAGAGCCTGGCAAGCTACCTGTGTCATATTTGATATGCCAAATACCAGTAACAGTTATAGACCTGATTCCCATTACATGATGGAATGATTTGAGGCTCTTTATGTTCCTGGAGCAAGCAGGTGCCCTTGGGCTCTACTTGCATGAGACAGGACATATGGAGATGGTACCTGGTGCCCACTCGAGCAAATTGATGATGAACGGGAGGACAGTGATACAGTAATACAAATATCCTCAATCAATTGTTAATTTAGAAAAATCTGAAAGCCTTCCTCATTGTATGTTATTTTTCTTTAGTTGATTGCTTGTTTTGGAGTTCCCTACCAGGTGGTACTCTTGTGCTCCTAGGTCTTAATTCTCTTCTTGCACTGTTTAAGAACCATGCCCTTCTACTCTTGAGCTATCTCTTTGTCCCTGCATGAGTTATTTTCAAAAACAGCTATATTTGATTCTAGCAGAGTTTATTTAAATTCCAGTTTAACAAGGCATAATATATTCTTTAACATAACTATATCCTAAATAAAATGTAGTGGTCCTTCCATTTAAAATATAATTATTTTAAA
>JAJIBD010013592.1:0-12500 GCA_021461705.1 Cryptotis parvus | reverse complement strand
AGGGTGGGACTCTGACAGCAGGGCGAGATCTGCTTTTCCCTTGGGTGGACCTCTGACAAGCTGTGGAGTCCGCATGTTGAAAATGGCAGCCCTCATGGTGTGGGTTTTTTTCTGACTTCTTGTGAGACTTTTATTGGGATGGCGGACCAGGACTAGAAACCACCTTCCCAGGTATGCTTGAATCAGAGACACAGATACACAGAGCAGAACTGCTACTGGCTCTCCCTGTGCACAGCTGATCAAGAGGCATCCGGGAGGGAAGGCGGCTTCTAACCCTGGCCCGCCATCCCAATAGAACCTCACAAGAAGCCAGAAAAACCCCCCATACCATGAGGACCATTTAAAAAAATATTTATATTTATTATACGACCATGAGATATACAATTCCAAAGATGTTTATGTTCTGGTTTCGGTCATACAGTGTTCCAGCTCCGCTCCTCCCCATCAGTGCTCATTTCCCACAACTAATAACCCCAATTCCCCCCCCCCCACCCAGCCTGCTTCTTTGGCAGGTTCTTTATCTATTCTCTCTCTCTCTCTCTCTCTCTCTCTCTCTCTCTCTCCTCCTCTCTTCTCTCTTGCACATTGTGCATTGCAATATATATGCTCAGAGGTAATCCGGTGTATATTTTTGCCTATATTGAATGCTGAGTTCTAGGCAGGTTTTATCATTTTCAACCATTTTCAACATCCAAAATGTTCAACATCAGAGCTCCACTCAAGAGAAAAGCTGATTTCTCCCTGTGTATAGCAGCAAAGCGGCCTCTTGGTTTATCAGTAAATGCACAAACTGAAAGCCTACTACCAACAGTATACCACCACACAGCAGAGCCTGGCAAACTACCTGTGTCATATGTGATATGTCAAAACCCAATAACAATTAGAAACCTCATTCCCATGACCTGAACAAATGATTGAGGCTCTCCATATTCCTGGAGCAAGCACATGCCTTGGGCTACACTAGCATGCAACGAATGTATGGAGATGTTACAGGTGACTGCTCAAGCAAATTGATGAACAACAGGAAGACAAGGGACAAATGACATTGAAGAAGACATCCTCAGTGCCTACTTCTGGCTCTCTGTGCTCAAAAAATATCCCCTCTAGCTGTGCTTGAGGGCCACAAATAGTGCTAAAATGGAACTGCAGTTGATCATTTGCAATGTAAGTGCTTTATCCACTGTCCTATCTCTCTGTTTCCCATGATATTTGGTGCTCTTGGAGAGTGTTTTTATGCTTAGACTGGAAAACGCATCAGTTTTTACAGATGGTGCTGTGAACACGTGTGCACCTCATTCAGTTGTAATGGTGAAAGTAAAGGGCATCAGTAAATTTAAACTTGAGTCTAATCACGGTAATATACACCAGGTTCCCAAAACTGTAAAGAGTCTTTCTATGAAACTAAACACTGACATGATAAAAATCATAAATGAAATTTGGAAGCAGTGACAAACTGCAGGCAGCTCGTTCATATTATGTAAAATTGTGGACTTGCAACATCAGTATCTCTTTCATGCAGAAAGGAGATGATTATCTTGAGAAGGTTCTTTCATGCCTTGCCTAACTGAGGTGGAAAAGTAAAGCAGTTCTGTAAAAGAAAACCGTCCTATGTAGAGTCTTTGTTGAGTGGATTTCTAAGTTTTCTTATATGGTGAACTTACTGAACCTTTTCAGTGATTTTAACAATTTTCTTTAGAGGGTATGCACAATATTTCACACTGAGAAATTAGATGGTGTGTTCAGAAAGATGTTGGATACTCAAGATTTTCACATGAAAAGGAAGATACAGACATTTATACTCTTATGCATAATATTTTATTGCTGCTGAAAGCCAAGGTAATTTATGGCTCTTAGCTCAAAACACTATTCATTACTACACTGAAAATCAAGGCTTTCCTAAGAGATACCTGTAGATTAATAATCTCTTCATAAAAGATGTCAGCTCACATGCACTTAATTATCTGGCAAAGGAAATCTGATTGAATTGTCTTCTTATGTTACTCTGGAATTCAAATATAAAACATAATTATTTTCTTCAATTTTGGCTATCACTGGAAGAACCTCCATCCGTCTCTCATTTATAAACTATTAAATTATTGGTACTATTTTGGTCTACCTATTTGTACAGAGAACTCATTTTTCAGCCTTCTTAGTAATAAAAATAAACAGAGAAATCAACTGGATATCAACAGAGTGCTTCATTTCTGTAAAACAATGTTGTATCCATAGTTACCAACTGCTTTAGTAAAAGAAGCAGCAACAGATTTTGCATTAACAGTATTTGAACTGAGCATTTCTTTCTCAAATATTCAAGATGTGCTATTATTAGAATTTTTGTTTACTATTTGTTTTGGATTATTAAAACTTAAATAACTACAGATTTTTTCATTCTATATTAGATTTTTTTTGGGGAAGAGTTTGGGTCAACCCAACAATGTTCAGCTTTTACTCAGGAATTACTCCTGTCAGTATTCAGAGACCATATGGCTCAAACCCAGGTCTTCCATGTGAAAAGAAAATACTCTTCCCTCTGTGCTATCACTCTTGTACACACACACACACACACACACACAAATATTTCATATTAGATTTTTAAAAATACTCAAAACTATCACTATTTCTTTTTGCTTCAGTGGTCTGGTAGCCATTCCCTTAAAGTCACTAGTCTTTTAGTCAATTTCAGGAAAAATATTATTTTTACTATATTATCATTCTATTAAAATAGCAAAAGACCTACCTAATTAGAATATATTTCTTTGGCCAATTGTCTTTTTTTTATGGTTGTTTCTCTAGAAGTATATATTAATAGTTTAGTAAGAATATGTCATATAACATAATTTTATTGAATTTTTGGTTTAAAATTTTTCCTCACATTATAATTAATGACTATTATTATCATGTCATTGTTATAGTTATGGCTACAATTAATAATTATCAATTTTTTTCTGTTTATTTTTTATTTGAGGCCACAGCCAGTGTTTTCAGGGTTTTCTTCTGGCTCTGTGCTCATGGTTCACTATCAGTGGGACACGGGGAACCTTATGGGATATCAGGGATTAAACACAGGTCAGTCATATACAAGGCAACTGCCCACCTTGCTGTATTATTACTGACTTCATTAATAAGCAATTGTTTACTTTTATATGCCCAACAAAGTTTTATTGTCATCATTTATAAAATCCATTATAAGCAGCTTTTTCCTCAATCTGGCCCAGGTGTGCTGGTCCAGAGACTCTCACACATGGGGGCAGAGCTGTTCCTTGCTCTCCCTGTGCACAGCCGTTCATGAGGCAGTCGGGAGGCATGGCGGGTTCTAGCCCTGGCCCACCACCTCGGCAGAGCCTCACAACAAGCCAGACCACTGCTCACTCCACAGGCGCCGCCATTTTCCACTTCTGGAATTTCCTCTCGTCAGAACTCCACCCAGCAGACCAGCCCATCACAGCCCGGCTCACGCGGTTCATCAATAAATGCTTTATTTGGAGGTGCTTAAAAGAGTTTGCCTCCCGCTCGACAAGCCTGGCAAGCTTCTCGTGTTGTATATGATATGTCAAATTCCAGTAACAATTATATTAGGTCATTCCCATGACCTAATATAATGTTTTGAGGCTCTTTATGTTCCTGTAGCAAGCCGATGCCCCTGGCTCTACTGGCATGAGACAGGACATATGGAGATATTACTGGTGCCCGCTCTAGCAAATAGATGATCAACGGGAATATTGTGATCGTGATATCGTGATTATAAGCAGTTGAAAGTAAAGAGTAACAATATCATAATAAGAATGTTAGTGATTTTTTAAACTCATTTTTGCATAAACTAATGATTTCAGAGTTTATAAAACTATTACTATAAGTAGGTTACTTAGTTGAAACACATAAATATTAATTCTTTTATGATGTGTTTTGAGCCATACCTGGTAGTGTTGGAGACTTACTCCTGACTTTGCTGAGGCACCACTCCTGGTGATACTCAGGAGCTGGAGATCAAATGTAGTTAAGATCAGTTGCTATCCTTAACCATTATACTATCTCTCCAGTCACAAAGATAAACACAGTTCTCATTTACAGGTTGACACTTATACTTTAATTATAAAACATTCCATAAGAAAAATTAGGTATATGAGTAATGCAATGTGAAAGCAAAAGGATCTACTAACTTTGTCTCTATGAGTCAGAGAAGTATTTTAATTTTGAAGGAAGATAAAAATGAGAGATTGAGGGAGGAGTGGGTAAAGTTAAAAGTGAAGGCAGTTGCTGAGAAGTACACAAATATTAATATATAAATGGCACAATTACCTTGTTACTCAAGAGGAAAATCACTTTCCTTTTGAAATGTGCTAAAATGTTGAAATTGCTTGATGACTACACTTTTAAAATATACAATGCATAAATGATTAATTTCTGCTTTATATAATTCACCACTACAGTAAATTAAAAATATATATATACATATATATCGATTTGTCACTTGTCTTCCCATTGTTCATCAATTTGCTTGAGTGGGCACCTGTAATGTCTTCATTCATTGGAAATAAGGTTCATTATTGTTGCTGTTTTTGGCATATTGAATACACCACTGGCAGCTTGTCAGACCCTGCAGTGGCTCTGGGTTCATCCCAGGGGGAGCGGTCTCTTTCTATGTCACCATCCAGGGCCCATGGGGCAGAGCCCTGGGTGTAGACAAGCCTGTCTCCTGTCTGCCACCTGTTGATGCAATCAGACACTGCGGCCACACCTGCAACATCTAGAGGGACAAAGGCAAAAAGCAAATGTAGCAGGAATGAAGAATTCCAAAAACTCTATTTTCCTGCCATCATAATAATGGAATCAGCAATAGGTGCTGGACGTAGGGTGTAAATGATAAAGAATCAGCTATTTTAGTCTCAGAGCATGACAGAATTTCTATTTCTAACTTCCCATATAGAGCCCAGCAGTCATTACCATGTCCAATGATGGTCACAGTTGATACCAAAATGAGCTCATCCAAAAACCTATGCTTTCAGAGAGAATTCAGGCAGGAGCAGAGCATTAGTTGGCCTCACACCAAAAATTCTCCAGCTAAACCAAATCACAAGGAAGCAGCCACAAAACCAGTCTCACAAGCAGTTGAGAAATAGCCTGTAATCTTCAGTGAAACGAGCCAGAAGGACAGCTGTGGAGGGAAAATGGAGACACGACTACTAGCATGACGTGCTATGGACGCAAGACCATGACGCGGTTATAGACGCAAGACCTCCTGGGTGCAAGACCAGGACCTGCATTGCCTGGGAACACAGAGAAGCCCTTGTGCCTGTGAAGTTGCTATATGCATACAGGTACACAAACACACACACACACATATCACTGAATCACTGTCTTCCCACTCATCATCGATTTTTTCGAGCAGTCACCAGTAACATCTCCATATGTCCTGTCTATGCTAGTAGAGCCCAAGGGCACCTGCTTGCTCCAGGAACATAAAGAGCCTCAAACCATTCCAACAGGTCATGGGAATGAGGTATATAACTGTTACTGGTATTTGGCATATCAAATACAACACGGGTAGCTTGCCAGGCTTTGCCGCGACGGGTGGCATACTCTTGTAGTCACCTCTGATCTCCAGCATTTATTGATGAGCCGCAAGTGGCCGCGCAAATTGGGCTGTGGGCTGTGATAGGCTCTTCTGCTGGGTCGGGTTCTGACGAGAGGGAAGTCTGGATGTGGAAAATGGTGTCCCTCATGGAGTGGGGGGTCGTCTGGCATGTGTGGAGGCTCTGCTGGGGTCTCGGGCCAGGGTTAGAACCCACCATTCCTCCTGGGTGCCCTCATGAGCAGCTGGGCACAGGGAGAGCCTGTAGCAGCTCTGCCCCATGTCTTTGAGTTATACAATGGTTTTTATTTCTGCCGTAGTGGTCCAATGAACGTGCCATCCTAGTCTCATGGTCCACAGGTGACAGAAGCTAAAAAACTGATGCTTTAAGATGGTTTCCCTCTCCTTGCCAGAGGGGACAGGGGGCCTCTCAGGTCCCCACGTTGCTTCTGTTTGCTGGTCTGTCTTAGTTTGGGGGCACGCCCGAAAGTGTTCAGGGGCTCCTCCCAGTTCTGTGCTCGGGGGCTGTTATATACATTTCTTTATATATTTGCTTTTGGGTCACAACCTGCAATGCTAAGGGGTTATTCCTGGTTCTGCACTCAGAAATTACTCCTGGCAGTGATCAGGGGACTATATGGGATGCTGGGGATAGAACCCGGATATGACTGCATGCAAGACAAATGCCCTACCTGCTGGACTATTGCTCTGGCCCCCTTATATTTTTTTTTTTGATTTTTTTTTGGGTCACAACCAGCAATGCTCAGGGGTTTTTCCTGGCTCTGCACTCAGGAATCACTGCCGGCGGTGCTCGGGGGGCCGTATGGGACGCTGGAATCAAACTGGGCCGGCACAGACCGGCCACATGCAAGGCAAACGCCCTACCCGCTGGACTGTCGCTCCGGCCCCTATATTTTTATGTTCTCTTTTCTTTTTGGGTCAAACACGGCAATGCTCAGGGGTTTATCCTGGCTCTGCACTCAGGAATCACTCCTGGTGGTGCTCAGGAGACCATATGGGGATGCCGAGGATCGAACCCAGGCCAGCACGGGCCTGGCCGCATGCAAGGCAAATGCCCTACCCGCTGGGCTATCGCTCCTGGCCCTGGTTATAACCAATCTTGTTTCTGCCCCTTGACCCTCTGCAGGCTGGCCCCTAGATACACACTATTACTAGGGTTTCCCCAGGGAGAGGAACAGGTAAAAAAGTACAGTGGGGATAAGCTTCTACTTCCTTACACTATTCCAGAACACCCCTTTAGCTGGGCAGGGGGCGAATCTGGCACATGAGATGTTTGTGTCAGAGTCTATGCAGGCTGGAATCTTTCTTGATCTGGGTTTGTGCCACACCTGGCAGTGCTTAGGGTTTAATTCAGGCTCTGTCCTTAGGGGTTTCTCCTGGCAGGGCTTGGGGTACTGTATGTGGCCTGGGGACTGTATGTGGTGCTGTGTGTGGAGGGGAGCCAGGTCAATGTGCTCAAGGCAAGTCCCTTTTATCCTCCTTGCTGTCTTTTTGTTGTTATTGTTGTTGGGGGGGTAGTCACACTCAGAGATGCTTGGACTTATTCCTTGCTCTGAGTTCAAGGATCACACACACATATACTCATACATATATATAGATATAGATATATGGGCTGGGGAAGTGACTCAATGGTAGAGCACAAGGCTCTGAATACTATACCCAAAGTCACCACCAAGAAAAAATAAAAGGAAATGATTTTGAAATCAGAACAATATAGATCGAATTAATCACATAATTCTGAAACAGGGACAGTTTGTGCTCATGCATGTATATATACACAACGTGGCTTTGGTTAGTGGCAAATATCTTTATATATAAAATTGTAGCCAAATAACTTTTAATTATATTCATACCTTTTACTTGAAAGTTCCAGCTTTTCCAAAAATGACAATAATGTGCTTGTATGAGATAGAAGATCAGGATATTCTTCAGGGTGATATCTGTCAGAGAACCAACAAAGAACCTTTCCTTTGAGTAAATAGAGAAGAGGCACAAATCAGACTGATTTCAGAGACTGTTTATGGACCAGTGTTAGGATCTGAATGTCTACTAATAGTGAAGTATATTGTACAGCTTCTCTTAACACAAACTGAAACAAAATTGACTTTTCTGTCTTGCATAGGCAATGTGCAATTCATCGTAACAACTTTGTAAACTACAGTGTTTATATAAAGTGTTAGGAAAATACTGAAAAAAAAAAAAAAAAAAATACATCAAAAAATGGGAAAAGAAATACATCAAAAAACAAACCAAATTCTGTTTTTTAAAAACATTTCTGGGGAAAGGGCACTTGTACACTATTAATAAGAATATAAACTTCTTAAGGTTTCTATGTAAATCAATATGAAGATGATCCAAAAAATTAAAATAAAATTAACATATCATCTAGCAAAAAAATCATCAAGAACATTTAAAAATAGCCTCTGATATTCATATTCTTATCACACAGACAAATACCTTCATATTCAGCTTTCTTTTATTACAATAAATGATCTACTAACCTGTATTTAAAGACCATCTTTAAATATTTTATAAATAAATTTTGAATTATATTAATTAAAATTAGTAATCACTATATAGATTTAAGAAAATTATGCTTCTAAACAATTTTTTTTCTGACATTTACATATTGAATATTTTGCAATAAGTAAATTTCTAAAGTAGCTTCCTAAATGTAAATGCCCTCAGCCTATTGCAGATGTGATGTTAAGGAAGAAATACAAGTGCCAAGATGCATCAGCTTGGATTTTTTTAAGCCTTTGTTCTTTCATTGTTGATTCTCCTTTATATCTCAGCTTTCTTCCAAATTTCACTGTGTGTCAGCCTTTATTGTCAGCAGTACTTATCCACTGCTTATGAATGAAAGAAACACAGAACCAGTTCAAAGATTTACCTTAATGGCCCTTTTGAATCAATTACTCGCTATATAAAATGATAGAAATGTTCACTCTTTTACCCTTTCCCTAAAAAAATCCTGGTCTCTGATCCTTAAACAATTTAAGGCTGTGCCAAGCATTTTTATCTTCAAGAAATAAAAGCTGGCATTGAATATGATGCAATGGGCAACACTGCCACAAAATAAAATATTTAAATTTTAAAGTAAAGCCCATCTGGAAACTGCCAGTACCAACAAAAAGGAATAACAGCAAGAACAGGACAAACTCCTCAAAAAAAAAAAATGTGGTAATTGAATTGAGGGCTTATGCTTTCTTTCTCATTATATTTCTCTTGAGTGGGGTAGCTCTAGGCAAAGATTTCAGTGTTGGCTTCAGCAATATATTTTCTTATGGAATATCTCCAGGGAATTTCTGACTGCGATCCAAATTCAAGCCCATTGTGAACTCTTTGCCTGATGCAAATATATGGAGCAGCAGATTTGTGCAGGATGGTGTTGTGCAGATGTAGGATGGTG
The DNA here is from genome assembly GCA_021461705.1 of Cryptotis parvus. Lineage (NCBI taxonomy): Eukaryota > Metazoa > Chordata > Mammalia > Eulipotyphla > Soricidae > Cryptotis > Cryptotis parvus. Next base: position 3,498 of record JAJIBD010013592.1, on the reverse strand, counting down.
ATGATGCTACATGGTGAAGCTTCCTCCAGATAGCTTCTAGGGGTGTTCAAAACTATCAGTTTCACTTTTGGTTTGAAAAAAGTAGAAAGAATTTCCAGTTGAGAGCATGATTGCGCTTGGAAGAAAATAAAAGAACATGATACTGAAACACTTAATGGTCAAATGAAACCTAAAACCAAGTGAACTCAAAAGAACAGATTGATAACAGAAATAAAACTTAGTTTGTATTGTGAATGATACAGTGATTAGAATCTCATTTCTCTATCTTTTGATATATGATGCACATTGCATATATAGATTTAAAAAATTGATGAATTGGAAGTCAGGAAAGAAAAAATACAAAATGAAATTGGTATAAAGATTAAATTAAACACATATTTTTAGAATTAATGAGAAGATATCACTTATATACTGGGAAGGTCAGAGTAATTTAATTAAACTGTCTAATCCATATAATAAAAAAAGAAAATACTATACCAAAATAGGGACAGACACCAATTAAATCAACATCATAATAGCAAACTGTATTTGATGCTTTCAAGAAATTCTCAAGGGAAGGTTTGACATTAGCTATTTGGAACAATTTTTTGAACACATTACTGGTTTCTAAAGTTATTTTACCAAAAGTCAAACTGAAACAGGATAGTACTTTAACTATTTACAATGAAAACAACAGAAAATCGTTTCTTTCCTACTCACTTATTCATTAATTCAAGAGATATTAAGTAACAATAAAGAATCAATTATCAACATAGTGTCAATGACTATTTTAATATCTTAAATGTCAAAGTTAACATACAAGATCATCCACTTTTTCCTTTCTAATAATATTAAATATTCATAATTATATTATTTTTCTTTTGAGAATGTTAAATTATAAACTATCCATTAAAATGGTAAATTTATACTGCTAAGACATGCTTTTTGGTTATAGTTTGTTTTAGTTTTGCAAGTTATTTTCAGGACACTTTAATATAAGTCTAACACAGAAACTATCAGCAATTATTGTTAATCGATGTATAAAGTACATATTTATTGAGGCATAATAAAGAGAATCTTAGTGCACAGTACTTGAATACAAATAAATTAAATGGAGAATAACACACAATAAAATATAATTAAACAAAAAAATTTGGGATAACAAAGAGAGATTGTGTTGATTCCAATCTCAAACTGTGAAAATAAAAACCATACATGCCAAGAAGACTTGCAGTATTTTTAAACTGAAAAACAGATAAAAACAAAACTAAATATTATGAGTCTGTACAATATAATTGCACTCTATATTTATGGAATGAAGTCAATCAACATTTGTGAATATTTAGTAATTATTTTGTCATCTTTTGTTTCTGGATTTTGAGGGTCACATCTGGTAGCTCTCAGAGCTTACTCCAGGTACTGTGCTCAGAGATAACTATTGGTGGCACTCAGGGCATATGTTGTGGTGGATCTGGCATGCACGACAAGCTCTGTACCTCCTGTACTATGTCTCTGGCCTCCTCTTTTTTTGAATATGCATATAAATTAAGAATAACTTATTGCCATGGTCAGGAGAAAGGGATTCTCATTAATTGTTGGTGGGAATGCAGACTTGTCCATCCTTTTCGTAAAAAGAATCAACATTTCCTAAAAAAAATCTAAAAAATTAGCTCCCATTTGACCCAGCAATACCACTTCAGGGAATAATTCTTGGGAGCCCAAACACATAGCATAAATGCCCTCTTCACTTTTATCTTCAGTGCAACACTATTCACAGTAGTCAGAATCTGGAAGCAACCTGAGTAGATGAGAACAGACACTGGATTTAGAAAAAAAAAAAACTCAAAAAAAACCCCACAAACGTATGGTACATCTATGCAATGGAATCCTAAACAGCTTCTAGTTCAAATAAAGCTATTACATTTGCTTATAAATGGATGGACATGGAGAGTATTATGCAGAGTAAAATAAGTTAGAGAGGGACAGAAATAGAATGAGTAGCGTTAATTTATGGCATATTTAAGAAAGTATTAGACTACTTTTCCTCCCTCCTCCTTTCCTCCCCCCTCTTGCTTCCTTCCTCCTACCCTCCCTCCCCATCTCTCCCTCCCTGCCCTCCTGCCCTTCCTTCCTTCCTTCCTTCCTTCCTTCCTTCCTTCCTTCCTTCCTTCTTCCTTCCTTCCTTCCTTCCTTCCTTCCTTCCTTCCCTTCCTTCCTCTCCTCTCCTTCCTCCTCCTCCCTCCCTCCCTCCTCCTCCCCTCCCTCCTCCCTCCTCCCTCCCTCCCTCCTCCTTCCTTCCTTCCTTCCTTTTTCTTCCCAGCTCTGTGCTTAGCTATTCTAAAGACAGTGATTGGGGCCATAATATACTAGGGATTCAACCCTATTCTCTCCATCTTGCGTCTTTCAGATCAAAACTGTACTACCGAGTATTCCATTGTATACATTTAACAAAAACAAAAAAATAAAGCTCTAATCATTTTTCTTTAGCCACTTGAGTTTTTTTTCCTGGATATTAACTATTTATTGCACATGGTTTCCCAAATAATATCAATGTGCATATGTTTGCAAAACATTGTTTTTGTTTTTTTTTAAATATATAACTAGAAATGGAACTGCTAGGTCATATGGTGGCTCTTCTGCTTTTTTTTTGTAGAAAGTTTCGCACTGCTGCTTATAAAGGTTGAACAACTTTACCTTCATAAAAACAGTAAATAATTTTTCCTTTATTCCGCATCCTTGCCAGCACATGATTCCTTGGTTTGATCTATGCCATTGTCACAAGCTTGAAATGGTATCTCTACTTTTGTTTTGATTTGCATTTCATTGACTGTCAATTGCTCTTCATATTCCTGAATCAACCAGATGCCGTTGGGCTACATTGGCACGTGATAGGGTCCAATGGAAATGTTACTGGAGCCCGCTCCAGCAAATCGATGAATACCGGATTCAAGTGATCAAGTGACTATCAATTATATTGAGAACATTGTCTTTTGCATGCTCCTTTCTCATGTTTATATCTTCTTTGTAAAAGTGTCTATTATGACCTTCACCACACTTTTTTGATTAGTATTATTTTTGTGAATATTTATTAGTATTATGAATTAGAACTCAGGTTGCTTCCATTGGTTTTCTAATCTTATTTAACACTAAAAGTACTAATAACTTTGTTTCCAATAGTGGGGAGTACCAGTACTATATTAGTATATGTAAAAATATATCACATAATGCGATGTATTATGATGAATAATACTATTATAGGATATGTTAAATAAATGGTCCTATTTTGAATCTTAGAGATAAGGTCTGCATTATGTATATTATACCACTGGACACTGCTAATCTAGGAATGTAGTTTCATATGTAAAGTAGAAGTAATTTCTTCTTTCTCAGAGTGTTGAGACATATAAGTAATGAAATTTTTAAAAAGCCATAAAACATCTGCATAATTATGTATGCTCATAGTTTGTTCTATTAATAATCCTATCCGTTTTGGGTTTTATTGATTCATTATGGTTCTTT
>JAJIBD010013591.1:0-33399 GCA_021461705.1 Cryptotis parvus | reverse complement strand
GAAGGAAGGAAGGAAGGAAGGAAGGAAGGAAGGAAGGAAGGAAGGAAGGAAGAAAGAAAGGAAGGAAGGAAGAAAGATAGAAAGAAGAAAGAAAGACAGACAGACAGACAAAGAAAGAAAGAAAGAAAGAAAGAAAGAAAGAAAGAAAGGAAAGGAAGGAAGGAAGGAAGGAAGGAAGAAAGAAAGAAGAAAGGAAGGAAGGAAAGAAAGAAAGAAAGAAAGAAAGAAAGAAAGAAAGAAAGAAAGAAAGAAAAGAAAAAGAAAAGAAGAGAGAGACAGAGAGACAGAAAGACAGAAAGACAGAGAAAAAGAGAAAGAAAAGAAGACAGGAAGAAGACAGACAGACAGACAGACAGACAGACAGAAAGAAAGAAAGAAAGAAAGAAAGAAAGAAAGAAAGAAAGAAAGAAAGAAAGAAAGAAAGAAAGAAAGAAAGAAAGAAAGAAAGAAAGAAAAAGAAGACAGAAAGAAAGAAAGAGAGGCCCAGGATGAGACTCGCCCACCACACTAGCCACCACCTTCGCTGTCCAGATGCTGACCATGAGGCCCCTAAGTCCGCGCGGCTGCGCTGTCCATCAAACTAGTGGAAACAGTTATGTCCTTTAATGTACTGCATTCTATGATGTGTAGGAAAGTTTGGCGGGAGGGAGAGATAGAGAGGAGAGAAAAGACATACAGAACCCGCCAAGTAGCTGAGGTGTGGGAGGGGGAGGGAGGTGGGGACATTGGTGATGGGAGATGGGTACAGTGGGTTCCATCCGGGTGTTGGAACACTGTAGAACCAAAACTCTACATGAGCATCTTGCAATTGTATGTCTAAAAGTGGTGTAATAGAATTTGAAAAAAAAAAAAAAAGAAAGAAGAGAGGCCTGTTTCTCCCAATAGCCAAGGAAAGATAAACACATCCTAAACTTCTAGGGTGAGATCAGTCCAGAGTTTAATAGAAGGGAGGAAACCGTTCAGCTTCCAGCACTGGGATTCAAGTTCTCAGATGCCAGCCATGACCTGGGCAGGCACAGCTGGGTCAGGAAACATAATCTCTCTAGCATGTGTGTCCCACAGACTAGAAAGGACAGGAAGTGGGCCTGTATTTTCCGAAGTTCCCACTGCCTGAGCAGGAAGCAGAAGAGACACAGATAAGAGATGATGTATGGCTCCCCGCCCCGCCCCGCCCGCCCTGTTCTCTTTGCGAAAGCAGCTCTTGGGAAAATAAGCAGAAAAAGGGAGACTGGGACCAGTGACATGCTTTCTGTCTGCCTTTGACAGTGCCACTGGTCTTGCAAAGCTCTCTGAAATAACCTGATGACGTTTCTAAGCCGTCAGCTAGGAAGAGGGGCGGGCTGTCCGGTGATGGGCTCCTGGCATTTGTCCCCACGCCCTTGTCGGAGAGCAAGGCATGCCCGGACTTGGAAGGAGAAGCCATGAAAGGGAAGGCAGGGGCCGGAGCGATAGCCCAGTGGGTAGGGCATTTGCCTCACTGCGGCCGGCCCGTGCCCGCCAGGGTTTGATCCCCGGCATCCCATATGGTCCCCTGAGCACCGCCAGGAGTAATTCCTGAGTGCAGAGCCAGGAGTAACACGAGCATCGCTGGGGTGTGACCCAAAAAAAGCCCCCCCCCCAAAAAAAAAAGAAAAGAAAAGAAAAGGGAAGTGAACTGGCAAATTCCAGAAAGACTTGAATTTTTTTTTTTTTTTTGGGTCACACCGGCGATGCTCAGGGGTTACTCCTGGCTCTGCACTCAGGAATTACTCCTGACGATGCTCGGGACCATATGGGATGCCGAGAACCCAGGCTGGCACAGGCCGACGGCGTACAAAGGCAAACGCCTCTACCCGCTGAGCTGTCGCTCTGGCCCCAAGACTTGAATTTTCTTGCAGCCTCAATCAGATGTCCTTTTATTTTATTTTTATTAGTATTATTGGTATCATTATTTTACTTTTTTGGGGTCACACCCAGTGATGCGCAGGGGTTACTCCTGGCTCTGCATTCAGGAATTACTCCTGGAGGTGCTCAGAGGACCGTATGGGATACTAGGGATCGAACCCGGGTTGGCAGCATGCTAGGCAAATGCCCTACCCACTATCTCTCTGGCCCCTTATTTTTACTAGTTTTGCTTTTTTTTTTGGGGGGTCACACCCGGCAATGCTCAGGGGTGACTCCTGGCTCTGCACACAGGAAGTACTCCGGGGCAGACTCAGGGACCATAGGGGATGGCCGGTATCAAAGCCGGTCTGCCATGTGCAAGGCAAACATTCCTGCCCTTATTTTTAATTTTTTGGGGGGTCACATATCCTGGTATTCAAGGGCTTAATCCTGTCTCTAAGCTCAGGGATCGCCGCAGGCAGGGCGCAAGGGAACATACACATATACGGTGCCGAGATCCAACCCAGGTCAACTGTGAACAAGGCGAATGCTCCCTGCTCTACTATTGCTCTGGCTGCTGCTGTCCTGGGTTGTTTGTTTGTTTGTTTGTTTGTTTTTTGGTCACACCTGGCAATCAATGCTCAGGGGTTACTCCTGGCAGTGCTCAGGGGACCCTATGGGATGCTGGGGGATTGAACCCGCGTCAGCCATGTGCAAGGCAAATGCCCTCCCCACTGGACTATCGCTCCGGCCCCTGCTGTCCTGATTCTTACTGAGATTTGACTCTGGCCACAGTGAATAGTTTAGCCCAAGCCCTTTGGCAGTGGCTATTGAGAAAGAAGTCACCCAAATTATCACCCAAATAAGGAGCTAACTAACGTCTGAGCTAACGGCCAGTGGAGGCCGACCAGGAAAAGCTACTTCAGGCGCTGGTTTATCCCTGTGCTGGTGTGGGCAGCCTGCATGGCCCATGAGGTCTCGCTGAGGCACCGGGCCCTCTGGGACCGTCTTTCCCACAGGCTCACCCATGCAGATGAACTTCCTTGGTGTTCCCCGGCCTTCCGCACACAGCGGAGCCTCAGGCAGCTGCTTTGAAAGTTCAAAGTGTTAACTCCAAGTCTTCGTCAGAAGAGCTTTGGTGTCGCTGTCGACTTTCTCCGGACATCATGGGGGTGCCAAACGAGTGGCTCGTGATGTCTGCAGTTCGCTCGAGGTCTCGCCCCGCCACACACCCGACCTGTTGTCCTTCTCAGGCTTGCGCGTCAGCTCCTTGTCAGGAGAGGGGTTTGTCATCCCATGAAGCATCATGGACGTGTCCTGGAGCTTTGTCTTGACCTTTTGGGGGGCTGAGGTCATACCCAGCAGTACTCAGGGCTTACTCCTGGCTCTGTGCATGGGGACCCTCCTGGCACACTCGGGGATCAAACCTGGGTCAGCCACAAGCAATGCTGTGGCTTATCCCCATACTACCTCTCTGGCCCCTTGATTTAAATTATTTGGTTAGGGGGCTAGAGCGAAAACTCAATGGGCTAAGGGAACGGTCTGCATGCAAGAGTCACAGCTTCAATCCACAGCACGACATGGCCCCAAGCCCTGCTCACTGTCGGGAGCAGACCCCAAATTCAAAAAGCAAAAAACGGTTGGAGCAATAGTCCAGCGGGTTGGGCGTTTGTCTTGCATGCAGCCGACCTGGGTTCAATCCCCAGCATCCTATACGGTCCCCTGAGCACTGCCAGGAGTGATTCCTGAGTGCAAAGCCAGGAGTAATAATCCCTGAGCATTGCCAGGTGTGACCCAAAAAGAAAAAGAAAGGAAGAAAATGAAACTTCTGTAGACAATTTTCATCTACAATGTTACTGCGACTTTCTTTGCTGGATCGCACTTGCCCAGGGCTCTGTTCTGATCTTGTCAAAACTCAGAATTTAAGTCTATTTGTGTGTGGTTTTCTGTTTCCAATTATCTGTTTTATCCACCTTCCTCCGTTTGTTATTTCTCCCTGAGTTCCTGGAGTTGAATGCCAAGTTCATCTAGTTGCTAACATCTGGAGTTCGTGTGTTTTTCTAAGGAATGACCTTGCAGTGGGTCGGGCACTGGCCTGCAGGGGTCAAATGCAGGTTCTGTCCCTGGGGCCCCACGGGGTCCCTGAGCACCCCAGCAGTGAGTCCTGAGCACTGCCCAAATACCAAAACCCACCCACCAGCTGCATAAAAAGTAAAGAAAAACCCAGGAGGTGGTCAAGAGTGTCAGAGTTGCGATGACTTGTCCTCATGATCTGATTTCTACCAAACCATGCCGCCTGCCCCGAATGGGAGACCCACAAATACAAGGCTTTGACCACGCCGCTGGCTTCAGCGAGTGACCCACGGCAGGGAGAGACATGCGCAGCGTGGGTGTCCTGGGCTCCCTGCCGGGCAGGGCCTTAGAGAGGTCCTGCCCAGCTCCTGATGTCCCCTGACAGAACAGTGACAGCTGGGGGCAATGACGTTTTGGGAGAAACACCCCAGCTGGAGCCACAGCACAGAGCACAGGGCGTCTGCCTGGCACGCAGCCGACCCTTGTTGGATCCCCAGCACCTTACGTGGTGCCTTGAGCCCTCCAGGAGTGATCCTTGAGCACAGAGCTAGGAGCAAGGCCTGAGCACAGCTGGCCAGGTGTGGTCCAAAACAATCCAATCCAAAACATTCTTTCCAGGGGCTAGAGAGATAGTAGAGTGGGGTGGGGGCACTTGTCTAGCTGAGGCCAGATTAGGCTCGCCCCAGGCACGCGGGCAGTGATACCTGAGCACAGAGCCGGGAATAAGCCCCTGAGCACCTCTGGGGGTAGCCCCCAAACAAACAACCTATATGTATATACAGCACATAGAGAGACACCCCAATTTAAAACGTAGGTGTTTGGGTTTTGAAGCCACACCCCTCAGTGCTGTGGGAGGCCGTGAAAGGTTCCTGTGGGGCTGGGAATTGAACCCAGGGCTCCCCCATGCGAAGCCTGAGCTCTGTGGCCCCACACCCTCCATTTGTTGACTGTCCTGTGTTATTATTGAGCTTGTCCTCCTAGCCCCTGTAGTGGCCGGTCAATAAGCTCCCCGGAAGCGTTCCGTTCGGTTCAGGTTGAGTATTTAGGACCGATATTTGCGGTGGGGGTGTGGGCTCCGGTCCCAGTGGGAGACGCCTCACAGCTGGTCAGCTGCACGTTCGTGTTCCCAGGTCGGTGTGACCTCCCCAGGCATGGCTGTTCTCCCTCGTGATGAGGGATCATGGGAGTGATCCTTGTCCTGTGCACAATGCCTGGACATTAACTGCCCGCCTGGTCTGCTGCGGGAATGGCCGCCTTGCGCCTTCCCTTCTCGGGGAGCAGCCCTTGGCTCTCCGCACGAAGATTTGCTACTGGGAGGCAGAGGGAAAGGCTGGATGCATCCTGATCTCCGTGGGCCAAACAGGGAGTCCACACAGCGAGGAGGCGAGTTTCCTCGCCCTCCACTCCCAGTTTTCTTCATCATTACGAACTTTGGCAGTTTTCAGAGGTTTGGTGGGTTTCAATCAGCTGTTGCCTGGGGCCGGAGCAATAGGACAGCGCAGACACACTTGCCTTGCACAAACGCCGGTTTGACCTTTGCACCCCCTCTGGTCCCCGGAGACTCTCCAGGAGTGATCCCGGAGTGCAGAGCCAGGAATAAGCCCTGAGCAATGCCAAGTGCTCCTCCCCCTCAACGAAACAACCAAACAAGCCCCAAAGTAAAGAGCAGCTCCTTGCATGTGGCTGGTTCCGAGGGAAGTGTTGAAGGAGCCCATGAAGCCATGAAGGGCTGGTTCACTGTCTCACTGTCTTCCCATTCATCATCGATTGGCTCGAGTGGGCCCCAGTAACATCCCCATATGACCTGTCTCATGCAAGTAGAGCCCAAGGGCACCTGCTTGCTCCAGGAACATAAAGAGCCTCAAACCATTCCATCAGGTCATGGGAATGAGGTCTATAATTGTTACTGGTATCTGGCATATCAAATACGACACGGGTAGCTTGCCAGGCTCTGCCGCGGGTAGCATACTCTCTTGTAGTCATCTCAAAATCCAGCATTTATTGATGAACCAGGCTGTGATAGGCTGGTCTGCTGGGTGGAGTTCTGACGAGAGGAAGTCCGGATGTGGAAAATGGAGGTCCTCATGGAGTGGGGGTTGTCTGGCTTGTTGTGAGGCTCTGCTGGGGTGGCGGGCCAGGGCTAGAACCCGCCTTCCCTCCCGGGTACCTCATGAGCAGCTGGGCACAGTGAGAGCCAGTAGCAGCTCTGCCCCATGTCTGTCTCTGAAGGGCTGGTTGAGATGCTGATTTTCAAAGTCATCACTTTTATTAGTGTTGCCTGCCAGCGACTGGCGACTGGCTGCCACAGTGCACAAGGTAAGTATCTCTCTGGTCCCTCTCTTGGGTTGTGTGTGTGTGTGTGTGTGTGTGTGTGTGTGTGTGTGTGTGTTTTATCACACCCAGCAGTGCTCAAGGTTACTCCTGGCTCTACACTCAGGGATTACTCCTGGGGGTGCTTGGGGATCATATGGGCTGCCAGGATCGGACCAAGTCCTTGGCCAAGCAAGAGCAAGCAAACGCCCACCCGCTGTTCTATTGCTCCAGCCTTCACCTTTCTCTGTATGTATATGTATATGGTTTTCAATGCAATCTCCAACGAAAGCAGTGATTCTAGTAGAAGGTTTCATAGGCAGAACCTGGAGGGGGAAAGTAGAGTCAGTGGAAAGGGGCCAGAGCCATAGCCCAGCAGAGAGGGCATTTGCTTTACACACGGCTGACCCGGGTGCTATCCCCAGTATCCCAAATTACACCACCAGGAGCCATTCCTGAGTGCAGAGTCAGGAGGAACCCCTAAGCATCGCTGGGGCTGACCCAAAAAGCCAGAAAAACAAGCCAATGGAGAGGTAGAAATGGGCACGGTAGGCGGGGCGAGGCAGAGACAGAGCCCAGATGAGAGCCTCGGTCCCCGCTCACCTATGAGGGGCTCAGTGCATCCTGCTGACCAAAGGGCTCTGGGGTGACCCTCCATAGAGAGCCTCGACTGGAGGGCGGCTCTCCCGGTCACCACCTCTCAGAGTGACCTTGGTGCAATCATGGAGCTTATCAGGTATCAGAAGAGCCAAACCATCCCCAGCGCTGGCCAGGGTAAGGGTAGATTTAATCTCAGGAATGTGCAAAAGGCAGGCGCTGACCCCAGGGGGTTAATCGGGCTAATCCTCCCTCGCCTTTAGGTCTCGTGGGCTCCAGAGCCTGATTTGGGGGTCGGGAGGTGGCCCAAAGGGGAGGGGCACGCCTCAGGCTCATTTCTGTCCCCACGTAGTCCTCACCCCTACCCCTCAGGACTCAGAGAGAGAGAGAGAGAGAGAGAGAGAGAGAGAGAGAGAGAGAGAGAGAGAGAGAGAGCGCACACTGAGAGTCGCTCCACAGCCACCCTGGGTGTGGCCCCAGAACAGAAGCAAATTAGTGCCCTCTGGGTGGAGCCCCAAAACGGGAAAAATGAACATAAAAACTAGTTGACACAAGTACCAGTGTAGAGACAGATTTCTTTTTTAGTTTTAGTTTTGTTTGGGGGGCCGCAGTGCGCAGAGCTGACTCCTGGCTCAGTGCTCAGGCATCACTCCTGGTGGTGCCGGGAGACCCGAGGGATGCCGGGGGATCAAACCTGGGTCCGCCACATGCAAGGCCTCAGCCACCGTCTCTCACCAACCTCTCGCTCTGCCATTTAGAGACAAGGGCCATTATGGGAAACTAATTTGCCCGCAGTGTCGTCAGCTGCGACCTGGACGGGGCCACACGCCCCCCCCGGCACTTCCCCTGCGCACACCAAGCGTTTCCTGTGGAGAACGGGGCCCTCGTCCTGGTGGGGGGGGGGAGAGAGAGAGAGAGAGAGAGAGAGAGAGAGAGAGAGAGAGAGAGAGAGAGAGAGAGAGAGAGAGAGAGAGAGAGAGAGAGAGAGAGAGAGCCCCCTCCCTCCAGCCACCAAGTCCCCGATTCACAGCAGGCGGGAGCTCGTGGCTTCGTTCACTGTGGCCGGAGCATTTGGGGGAGCAGGGAGCTCCATCCTAGGAGAACAGCCAGGATGGCTGGTGCTTGAGCTGGGATAGTCTAGATGTGGAAATGAACGTCAACACCAGGGGGCCGGAGCCGATAGTACAGCAGGGAGGGCGACGGCACGAGGCAGGCCCAAATGCAAACCCGGGTTCGATCCCCAGCACAAAATGGCAACCCCTGAGCACTGCCACAAGGAAATCCTGATGCAGAGCCAGGAGTAACCCCTGAGCATCGCCGGGTCCGACCCAAAAAGCAAAAATAAATAAATAAATAAATTGGCGTGGGCGTGGGGGGCACAGAAAGAGAACAGGGTCGTGGTGCTTGCCTGGCACGAGACCGACGCTACTTCAACTCCTGGAGCCCATACGGTCCCCCAGCAGCACCGGGAATGACCCCTGAGCACATACACAAGCAGCAAAGGAACATTGGATTCTGGGGCTCTCCGGGTGATTCCAGGTGTTGAGCTGAAAGTTTGCCTGCAGGAGGTCCAGCATTTGCGGGACGGGTCAGCAAGGCAAATGCCCTACCCGCTGTGCTATCGCCCCACCCCCTACACACACAACACACACACACACACACACACACACACGCCAATTTATGATCTTCTTTTTTTCAGTCTAAGTCTTTGAAACCTGGCCACCTGGCTCCTGATTGGAAGCTTTCAGTAAGGCTGGGGATCTGCAGGGTACAGGAGCTGCTGTCTGAGAGCTGAGGCCTTTGGAGTGAACTTATTCCGAGTGACCGGAGCTTCCGGTTTCCAGTTAGCCGGGGTGGCGGCCCGGGCGTGGGAGGAGCTGGGTGCCCACATCCTCTGTGGAGACTAAGACTCTGGTTGGTTGTTTGTTTGGGGCCGCAGTGCTGAGGGCTTACACCTGACTCTGCACTCAGGAATCATTCCTGGCTGGGCTCGGGGCACCATGGGACGCTGGGACTTGAACCTGGGTCAGCCTCATGCAGGGCCAGTCCCCTCCCCACCCCTGTCTCTGGGGCTCTGCTGTCCCGTATCATGCGAGGGAAGGCCCTTGGGCTCTTGTCCCAGTGCACAAAGAAGATAAAACTTCCTTCCTGGGGCCAGTGAACGTAGCTAATGAAAACCAAATCAACGTCAGGGCTGGGAATGTCTCGGGGGCCAGAGCAGGCCCGCATGTGCAAAGGCCTGCTTTTTGTTTTATTTTATTGTTATGTTGGTTTGGGGCCACACCCAACTATGCTCAGGGTTCCTGCTGACTCTGCACTCAGGAATTCTCCTTGCAGTGCTCAGGGTGCCAGGGATCGAACCCAGATCAGCCACGTGCAAGGCAAACGCCCTCTCCACTGTCCTATTGCTCCGGCCCCACAGGCCTGGTTTTAAATCCAGAAACCTCACAGTTCCCTGAAATCCATCATGTGTGGATCTCACGGTGAGGGCAGGGAGTTGGGGAAGAAAAACCACAAAACAAGATGTGGACAACGGCATCGTGCCGGTGCTTGTTTGAGGATCAGGCTGAGTCAGTCACGGCGGGGTGTCTTAGCTGGAAGCCGGCATGGAGACCTGCCCATTCCAGAGCCGCTAGCCAGAGCCGCCGTTCAACACCCGTCACCGCGGGCTTACCTAACGAGCATGTAAGCAACTTCTGAACTGGTTTTTCCTTTCTTCAATCACCAGTTCATTTAATTTTTTTTTTTTTTTGGGTCACACCGGCGATGCTCAGGGTTACTCCTGGCTCTGCATCAGGAATTACTCCTGGCAGTGCTCAGGGGACCATATGGGATGCAAGGGAATCAAGTATATCCCATATAGCACAGCGGGTAGGGCGTTTGCCTTGCACGCATCTGACCCAGGTTCAATCCCCGGCATCCCATACGGTCCCCAAGCACGGCCAGAAGTAATTCCTGAGTGCAGAGCCAGGAGTAACCCCTGAGCATTGCTGGGTGTGACCCAAAAGCAAAAAAAAAAACAAAACAAAACAAAACAAGGCAGCTGGGAGGGCCTTTGCTGTACACGGCTGACCCAGGGTTCAGTCCCAGCACCCAGAGGGGTCCCCCTGAGCACACCAGGAGTCATCTCTGAGTGCAGAGGCAGGAGTAAGTTCTGATCACCTCTGGGTAAGGCACAAAAAAAAACAAAACAAATAACAGAAGGTCAAGAAGAGCCACAGTGGCTGGCTGGCGTCTCCCTCGGAGGCAGGCTCTGGGGAGCTGTTCCGCCCTGCTCCAGCCTGGTGGTCGCAGGTGCTTCTGGAGCCCCCACAAGCCGTCTGGGCCCGATCCAGGCTCTGCGCGCGGGTTCACGCAGCACCCTTGGGAGTCAGCAGGAGAGGTTTCCTTGGTCTCACAGCCCAGAGTCCTTTTTGTTTCTTAGTTTTGAGCTACACCTAGCGATGCTTAGGGGTTACTCCTGGGGTGCTTGGGGGACCATATGGGATGCCTGAGATCGAACCCAGGTTGGCTGTGTACAGGCAAAGGCCCTCCCCCGCTGTGCTATCGCTCTGGCCCCTGGCCTGAGTTCCTCTGAGCCTGGTGAGAGCCCAAGAGCAGAGCCTCGCCTAACAGCCTACTGTTGGCCTGCAGCTGGGATAAACCCCTCGGCTGGATAAACCCCTCAGCCACTGCTTTCTCTGTCCCCCTCCCCCAAGTGAAAACGTTAGCTACAGACGGAGCCCAGATGCCGGAGACCCCTGCCAGAGGCATCTCTTCCATCCCCTAGTGCCAAAGCCAGGGGGATTCTCAGACCCCAGGTCCAGCCTCTCCGGCACTCCGCCTATCCCCCCCACCTGGAGGAAATGAACAGGAATTCTTTTCATGCTTCCTAAGTCTCTATTACTGCTGTTGCTATTGTTATCAGAGGTGGAATCTGAAGCAGCAAGGAAGGGAAGCCTCCTGCAAGCCTTTGATTCGGATTTTAACAGTTCCCAGCTGGCTCTGTCTTGGACAAACGTTTCTAGGCAAGCTGGTAAATTAAATGGTGGAACACTAATTTCAGTGGGGACTAAGTATCATTCCTCACCTAGGGAGCAGAGAAGCCCCAATGGATTAGGAAACACAGAAGTCTGCATTGGAAGGGGCCGAGATAGCACAGCGGGGAGGGCGTTTGCCTTGCATGCAGCCGACCTGGGTTCAATCCCCCATCCCCTATGGTCCACCAAGCACTGTCAGGAGTAAATTGTGAGCAAAGAGCCAGAAATAACCCCTAAGCACCACCGGTGTGACCCAAAAAAGCAAAAAAATAAAATTATAATAAAATAAATTTAAAAATGAGACTCACTATTATCAACACCTTCTGCCTGGGGGCAGAGAAACAGCTCTTTGGGCTGAGGCGCCTCTGCATGTGGCAGGCCTGGAGGCCACGCCCCAGCCCCCGCATGGTCCTCGGACACTGCCAGGAATGACTTTCAATCACAGAGCCTGGAGCAGATGCTGAGCCTGCTGGGTGTGACCCCCCCAAACAAGCAAGTGAAACCTCCCATGTGGGGGGCCAGGGATGTGGCTGGAAAGCCGGACACGTCAATCTTGGCATGGCCAGGGATGTGGCTGGAAAGCCGGACACGTCAATCTTAGCATGGCAAGGTGATCTGAGCACCCACAGGAGAAAACCCCACAGCAGCTGATGTGAACAAACAAACGAAACCTTCCTTTGTGCAACTCTGAATTCACAATCTTCAAACAGGCCGATGAGACCTTGCAGTGTGTGGGTGTGAGCTGGTTCAGCAAAACCCGAGCAAGTTACTGGTTGATCCAAGCATTCCTGCTGAGGCCTAGCCAGGAAGTTCTCAAGGCCGGAGAGAGGACACAGGAGAAGACACTTGCCTGCACACAGCTGGCCAGGACGGACCCCTGAGCACGGAGCCTGGGCACAGCTGGATGTGGGCCAAAAGCCCAGCAAACAAAAATTTCATAATCTCTCTCGTCCTGCACCTCATGGGTGAGGGTGGGGGGCACCTTGGGTGGGGACAGCCAGGCAGTGGGTGACAGAGCCTCGTGGAGTGACAGAGCCTCGTGGAGACTGACCCAGGCTCCGCTCTGCAGGAATCCCGTCATCCTTCCGGCTTTCCCCAGCATTCCCCGGTCCCCCAGCAGCGCCCCTGGGACTAGCTCCTCCACCCCACCTGTGAGACTCCAAGAACAAAATGTGGAGCATAGATTTACCAGAAGAAGTTGGTTGGCATCAGCCTGGAGTCAAAACCTGTCCCGGCCTGGGAGGTATGAAACCAGGGCGCCATCCTCCTTCCGGCCCTCTGGGGCGGGCGGGCTGACTGCACAAGGCTGACAGGAGGAGGAATGAATGTTTTCAGAGGCTGGGCCGGGCAGGGGGCCAAGGTCATCAAACTAGCCAGAAAAGAACTAGAATCACCTGCGTGTCTTTCCTGCACGCCCTCGCACGGTCTGTCTCTCCGCTCTCAGCCCCGGCCAGGCTTACATAGAAACCAGCTGTGGGAGCTTACGGGTGCCGCAGTTGAGGGCTGGTGGGAATCTGCGGACCCTGGGAATAAAGGCGCCGCTTCTCAGAGACAAAAAGGCAGCCCAGCCCAGCCCAGCCCCACAATTAAATCCCCGAAGGAGACCACAGGCAGGAAGAGCCTTGCCAATTCCAAAGGCTTTGTCCGATAATGGAAGCCGAGGATATTTGAAAGTTATGTTTTTGGTTTGGTTTCTGGGCCACCCCGGCAATGCTCAGGGTCAACTCCTGGCTCTGCACTCAGGAATCTCTCCTGGTGGTGCTGGCAGAGCATACAGGACGCCAGGGGTCAAACCTGGGTTGGCCCTACCCGCTGACTATCCGCTCCGGCTCTATTTGAAAATTCTTTATAAAGCATTCAACATCTTCACCAAAATACACGCGCAAGACTTCCATGTGGAACTTGGCTCCCGTCTCTAAGAGAGGAAGTTATGGGGGCAGAGAGATTGTGTAGTGGGTAAAGTGCTTGCCCGGTTCGCCTGGCACACAGCTGACCCTGGTTCCGGCCTCAGCACCAAGTACCATTAAGGAGAGCCCTAATAAGCCCTGAGCAGCGCTGGGTGTGGGAGGAGAGAGAGAGACAGACAGACAGACAGAGACAGAGACAGACAGAGACAGAGCAAGACAGAGAAAGACAAAGACAGAGAGAGAGAGAGACAAAGACAGAGAGAGAGAGAGAGGAGGGAGGGAGAGAGAAAGAGAGAGAGGAGGGAGAGAGAAAGAGAGAGAGAGAGGGAGAGAGAGAGAAAGAGAGAGAGAAGCAAATAAGGAAATCACTGCCAGTATCTTTTGTCCAAGACTGGGCGTAGAACAATGGGAAATTCCTGCCAGTATCAACCTGGAAGATGCTTAGAGCACACATTAACCCACAGTTTCTTGGTAATTAGGATCATTGTTTTCTTCAGTTTGGGCCCACACTGACTGTGCTCAGGCCTCATCCCCGACTGTCCATTGACTCCTGGCGGTGCTCAGGAAGCCCTGCGTGGTGCTGGGTGTCGGAAGGGGTCGGCCGCGTGCCAAGCCCCTTAGCTTCTGTCCCTCTATCTCTGCCAGGTGAATTGTTTTATTTTATTTTTTGCTCTTATGGGTTTGTTTCAGGGCCACACCCAGAAGTGCTCTGGGCTTATATACGAGCGTTGGCGATGGGGCTCCTGCAGTGCTCGGGAATCGAACCCGGATCTCCGGCATGCAAGGCGTGAGCTCCAGCCGCTGAGCCCGCTGTCCAGCTATTGGGGTTTTGTTTGTATTTGGGGCCATACTCGGCAAGACCAGGGCTTACTCCTGGCTCTGCACTCAGGAATTAGTCCGAGCAGTGCTTGTGGGGCCACGTGAGATGCCGGTCAGTCTCCGAGAAGACAAGCGCCCTCCCCCTGTTTTTTTGTTTTTCCTTTTTGGGCCACATCCCACAATGCTCAGGGCTCCCTCCTGGCTCTGCACTCAGGAATTACTCCTGGTGGTGCTCAGGGACCACGTGGGATACCGGGGATCAAACCGGGTTGGCCTCGTGCAAGACAAATGCCCCCCCACACACACACACACACTGTAGTATGGCTCGGACCCCTCCCCACTGTGTGGGTTGTGAGCACAAACTCTGAAAGAGCAGCTCAGAAGTGGCCTGGGTCTCCGTCCCCAGAGAACGTCCCGCATCCCTCCTTCCTCTCAGGTTCTCAGAATGTCCCTTCCTGAGCGGGTGGGAGGCGGGCAGGCTTGGGCACCACCAGCACGGGATTAACTCAAAGTGAAGTCTATTTTCCTGCAGCAGGAAAAAAAACTTGGCAATTGGTAGGACTAAGGAAACGAGCTGAGAAAAAGCCCGAACAGAGTAGCGGGTGTATGACTCACAGGCCGGAGCTCCCTTCTGTGACAGAACACAGCAGGAAAATTCCTATTCTATAACCAAAGGTTTATTCAGCCTCCTACATAAGGTGTTCCTTAGAAGAAGACCATTTTGAATTTAGATTTATGCCAAGTAGAAGCAAGAAAGAGATACATTGTTGGAATTCTCTCACATTAAAAAGTATTGGTGCCGGATGGATAGGATTATAGGTAGGGCGTTTGCCTTGCACACAGCCGACCCGGGTTCAAGCTCCGGCATCCCACATGGTCCCCCAAGCACCACCAGCAGTAAATCCTCAGCACAGAGCCAGGAATAACTGCTGAGCACCCCGGTGTGACTCCAAAAAAAGACAAAAATGAATGAAAAAGAAAATTATCAGCCCAGGATTGCTATGGGCCGTTTTGCTTTTGAGCGTTCATGTTATTACCAGCAGAGCTCAGGGCCCATTCCTGGCTCATGGGGAGTGGGGAGACCTGGAGGTGGTGGGGGACCCCGTAATGCACCCCCTGGTGGGTCTTGGGTCTCCAACATGCGAAGGCCATACTCAGCCTTTTTGGGCTATCTCCCCCAAACCCTCATTTGGATTTTGGTTTTGAGGCTAGCCCCAGCGTGCTCAGGGCTTAGCCCTGGCTCTGTGCTCAGAGATCAGTCCCGGAGCTGCTGGTGAACCACGTGCAGTGCCAGGGACCACGCCAGACCAGCCGGTGCCGCGGCTAGAAAGGGAGCGAGGGAAATGAAGGCATCCGCTGCCCTTGGGTGGTCCCTGGGCTCCGGCCTGGGGGCAATGTCTCCCAGTTGCCCCGCCCCTGCCCCCTCGCCCTGCACTTTTTTCCTTTTTCTTGGAAGCCCCCAGGAGGAAAGGTTTTCCAGTACTGCCGAATTTTCCCCTCCCGGATTACTTGCAGGCAACATTATTTCCTGCCAGGGACTTTTCCCTCCCGATTGTGAAAGCTTTCATTGTTCCAGCTCCTTTGGAGCAGCCGAGGCCCAGGTTCTCACAGGAACACCCCAGGAACTTCCCAACCCTTCCTGGCAACAGCCTGGGGTGAGATGGGGGTCTGTTACCGCCAGTGCTCAGAAAAGCCAACACAGATTTCCAACTCGTTAGATTAGGAATAGAGGGACTGTAAACAGATGTCCACAGGTTACCTGGAGAAGCTGTGCTTCCAGACGCTCACAGATGAGGAAACTGAAAACCCAAGTGGGGAGAGAGAGAGAGAGAGAGAGACAGAGACAGAGACAGAGTCAGAGAAACAGAGAGAAAGAGAGGAGAGAGAGATAGAGACAGACAGAGACAGACAGAGAAACAGAGAGAGAGAGAGAGAGAGAGAGAGAGAGAGAGAGAGAGAGAGAGAGAAATCCTTGGGAGAGTGAACAGTGAGAGCCTGAGGGTCAGGCGGATATGAAATTGCTGGGACAAGATTCACATCTGCCCTCCAGGAAAAACGGGAGATGTACAGGCTAACATTCCCTTCCAGGGTTGGGATGCATTGGGTTGCGGTTGAAAAGGTGCCTGTAAGTTCTGAGGCAAAAGCTACCAGGCATTCATGGGCATGGAGCTGGGGTCCCCTTCCCCTCTCTGTCCCATCGGGGAGGCCTGGTGGACCTGCCCACTAACTGCCTCAGGGCTTCCAGCCATCATGCAGAGACTCAGACACACGGGGGAGAGCTGCCATCCGGCTCTCCCCAAGTCATCAAACTAGTAGAACCAGTCAGATTCTAGAAATTCAGAAAGTAAATTCAAGAACAGAAGAAGTCAGAAAACCTCAGGCAACACAACCACAATCACCCTCTGGTCTGGACTCCACAGCTGGACACAGCCTGACCCAAGAGAGACGCTGAATTCAAGCCCAGGCATGCGGGACTCGCGACTACACCAACCAGGTTTTTAGGGAGCCTGGACTGGGACCACCTCCCCCAACCTCGGCTCCCTCCACAAAGGCCTGGAGGCCCCGCCCAGAACTGCTGCTGGGGCTCTTGCTGGACTCCAGGTGTTCAGGTGCAGGGCGGAGTCTCGCCTGCCTGCCCTGTGCTAGACTGATGGGGCATCTTGGGGTGGGGGCAGGGTTTTGCTCCTTGGCCTGTCCTCTGCCAGGCTCCCAGAAGTCAGAAAATCACAGTCATCCTCTGGTCCAGACTCCACACTGAACACAGCCCAATCCCCATAGCACATGGGTGCAAAGCGCGATATCTCAAAAACCCGGTACTCCACAACGTGTGGGAGCCAGAGGCTAGGTAAGACAGAGAAGGGAACAGTGTGCTGATAATCGTTGAAAATGATGATACCATCCGAGAACTGAGCATTGAATGTAGACGAGAAGATACACATGATAATGTATCGATGATGAAGGGAAGACAAGTGATACAAGTGAAGTATGTATTACAATCCACAATGTGTAAGAAAGGGAAGCAAGAGAGAGGGAGAGAGAGAGAGAGAGAGAGAGAGAGAGAGAGAGAGAGAGAGAGAGAGAGAGAGAGAGAGAGAGAGGAGAAGATAAAGAACCTGCTATGGAGGCTGGGGAAATGGGGAGGAATTAGGGACATTGGTGGTGGGAAATGGGCACTGGTGGAGGGACGGGTGCTGGAATACTGTATGACTGAAACTCTAACATGAACATCTTGGAATGGTATATCTCATGGTGGTATAAATGAGTCTGCAGCGTTTATGGTCGGAACTACAATGGTATCTGATCGTCTTTGAAATTTCCTCTGCCCTGTTTTCTGAGGGACAGGTTCGTTCCTCTTCTTTCAAACTCCCTGTGCTCAGAGTGGAGTAAAAATACAGGGGCAGGGGCTGGAACCACAGTACAGCGGGGAGGGGGCCAGAGCGATAGTCCAGCAGGTAGGGGCGTTTGCCTTGCACGCGCCGACCGGGGTTCGATCCCCGGCATCCCATATGGTCCCCTGAGCACTGCCAGGAGTAATTCCTGAGCACAGAGCCAGGGTAACCCCTGAGCATTGCCAGGTGTGACCCAAAAAAGAAAAAAAAACATAGTACAGCGGGGTATGCTACCCATAAGGCAGAGTCTGGCAAGCTACCCGTGTCGTATTTGATATGCCAGATACCAGTAATAATTATAGACCTCATTCCCATGACCTGATGGAATGGTTTGAGGCTCTTCATGTTCCTGGAGTAAGCAGATGCCCTTGGGCTCTACTTGCATGAGACAGGACATATGGAAATGTTACTGGTGCCCGCTCGAGCAAATCATGATGAACGGGAAGACAGTGATACAGTGATACAGCGGGGAGGGCATTTGCCTTGCAGAGGCTGACCTGGGTTTGATCCCTGCCACCCCATATGGTCCTCGAGCACCACCAGGAGTGTTCCGAGTGCAGAGCCAGGAGGAACCCCCTGAGTATCGCTAGGTGTGGTCCCTAAACACACAAACACACACACACACACGCATGCACTTGCCTTCCACACAGCTGACCCCAGCTTTAATGACCGCTAAGCCCAGGAGGCACCCCTGAACATCATTGGGTGTGGCTCCCACACAAACACAACCACCACAGTCCCTGTGGTAGGACAAGGCAATTGGCAGAAAGATCCCAACTGGACAGTGGGAGGGACGGGCCTGGGGAGCAGGGCCCCTCGTTATGTCAGCCAGAGGGACTTAAACGGATCAGACAGACCCGCGTCAAAACTGCTGCTGACAAGGTACCTGGGGAGGAACAATAGTGAGAACCCCACAAGTCGGGGCAGATTGGGGCACGCAGCTTCTGCCAGCCCGTTTATGGGCCTCGCCCAGAACATAATCCTGCCATGGGTTAGGGGCCAGGGGGCACCCTGGTGCCTGGGAAGCAGGTGGGGAATGCGGGTGTCTGCTTGGCGGAGCTGCGATCTCACCACTGTCTGCCCCACGAGTCGTGACGAGTGCCCTCGGCCGGCCGGCTCTGGCCTCTCTTCAAACCACACGCGCCAGGATCCGATGGGGGAGGCGTCTTCCTGCCCGCTTGTAGCCTTCCTCCTTGGGGAGCTAAACAAGGAGCTTGTGAGTCCTGGTCTCACAGTTTGGGGGGTTTTGTTTTAGTCTGTTGAGTTTGGGTTTGGATCCCGGAGATGGACCCCAGGGCCTCGCCAACTCCCTTCCTCTTAGCCAAAAATGCGGGAACAGATTAAAACGGTTTAGATGAAACCAGAATTGGCATCTCTCTGTGGCGACACCTGGCTGTGCAGGTCTGGGGGACCATATGTGGTGCCAGGGATGAAACCAGTGTCAGTCACATGCAAGGAAGGTGCCTTAGCTGCTGTACTTAGCTCGCTGGCCCCAAAGCACTGCCGGGAGCAATTCCTGAGTGCAGAGCCAGGAGTAACCCCTGAGCATTGCCGGTGTGACCCAAAAAAGCAAAAACAAAACAAAAAGGAAAAACAAGTGCAAGGGCTCAGCCTTGCTCATGGCCGGCCCTACTTTGATCTCTGGCACTGCACACGGTGCCTGAGGACCACCGGGCAGCCCTGAGGACCGTCAGCCGTGCCCCCTCCCAACCCAAGGTGAGGGCTTGAGCTTATCATCACTAGCATCCTTTGAAGAGAAGGAGATGATTCAAGAGAGGGGCCACATATTTAGCCCAGTGGGTAGGGCACTTGCTTGCACAGGGCTGACCTGGGTTCGAGCTGAGTGTGACCCCTCTCCCCACACACATCAGAGAAGCCTGGGGAGGGGGCCAAGGACCCAGGGGCCTCCACCCCAGCCCAGCCCACCACCAGCTACGGATTTCTAGCTCCCAGGCTGATTAGATAACAAAGTTCAGCTGTTAAACCTCTGGGCTTGGTCTCAACAAACGTCAAGGATAGATCATTGTCCTGTTTATAGACAAGAAATATTATGCATTCCAATGTTTATCTACAACTTAAGGACTTGTAAAGTGAATCAGATAGCAGAGTTTATAATAAAATTTAATTTATCTGATCAGAGAGATAGTACAGTGGGTAGGGCCTTTGCTTTTTATTTTATTTTATTTTATAATTTTTTTTTTGGGGTCACACCCGGCAATACTCAGGGGTTACTCCTGGCTCTACACTCAGGAATTACTCCTGGCAGTGCTCGGGGACCATATGGGATGCTGGGGAGAGAACCTGGGTCAGCCGCAAGGCAAACGCCCTACCCACTGAACTATTGTTCTGGCCCCTAGTGTGTTTCTGTTTTTAGTTTTGGGCCACTTCCTGCAGTTCCCAGGGCTGACTCTCTAGCTCTGTGCTCAGGATCACATGTGGCAATGCTAAGGGGGACCATATGAGGCACTGGGGATCAAACTTGGATCAGTCACCTACCTACCTACCTACCTACCTACCAACCACTTACCTACCTACCTACCTACCTACCTACCCACCTACCTACCTACCTACCTACCACCTACCTACCTACCAACCACCTACCTACCTACCTACCTACCTACCTACCACCTACCTATCACCCACCTACCTACCCACCTACCTACCTACCTACCTACCTACCAACCCACCTACCTACCTACCTACCTACCTACCAACCACTTACCTACCTACCACCTACCTACCTCACCTACCTACCTACCTACCAACCACCCTACTTACCTACCTACCTACCTACCTACCTACCTACCTACCGTCTTTATAGGTCACATCTGGCAATGCTGAGCGGTTACTTCTGGCTCTGCACCCAGGAATTAGTCCTGGCGGTGCCCGGAGACCACATGGGATGCGGGGGTCGGACTGGGTCTGCAACATGCAAGATAGTACAGCCTTACCTGCTGTGCTATCGCTCCGGCTCATTTTAACTTTTTTTCTTTTTTTTTTCCTTTTTTGTCACACCTGGCGATGCTCAGGGGTTACTCCTGACTCTGCACTCAGGAATTACTCCTGGCGGTGCTCGGGGGACCATATGGGATGCTGGGGATTGAACCCGGCCGGAACAGGCCAGCCGCGTGCAAGGCAAACGCCCTACCCCTGGGCTATAGCTCCGGCCCCTATTTTAACTTTTAAAACCAACAGGCAGAGGGGCAGCACCGCAGCCCGGATGTTCACTCAGCACTGCATGAGCAGGTCCCCGACATCCCTATGTCATCCCCGGCCGGCTAGGAGCATGCCTGAGAGCAGAGACTGGAGTAAGCCCTGAGCAACACCGGGCTTGCCACAACATAACCGCAATCAACAACAGGCATCAGCGCTTTCCATGAGCGCGTCCAGGCGCCGAGACCCTGCAGCAGGCACCGCGGCCGGGGGTTACCCTGTTGCTTTGGGGGCTCCAATCCCACAAGAGTTGCCCCCTCCCCGTGCAGGCCTGGAGCCTCACTGCGCCCCTTATCCCGCTGGGCCCTCCCGAGCCTCCGGGCTGTACCCCGTCACTATTAAATCAGGAAAGGGGAGCAAAGCCAGGCTCAGGCCTTTGTTGTTTACTTGTTTTGTTTGTTTTGGGGGCCACACCTGGGGTGCTCAGGGCTCCGCACTTCAGGCTCCCCCTCCTGGTGAAGCTTGGGGACCATCGGAGGTGCGGAGGATCGCACGCCGCCGGTTGTGTGCAAGGCAAGGCCTGCGGCTGTTCTACCTCCGGGCCCCGTTCTCCTGGCTTTGCTTGGTTTGGGGTTGGGGACATCTGGCACTTCTCGGGTGACCCCGGGGTCTGCTCAGGAGTGAGCCCGGCGGTGGCCGGCCCACACAGGCATAGCGGGAGCCCGCTCGCTGCGACATGAGGCAAGGGCCTGAATGTGGAGCCAACTCCGGCCCAAACTTTGGTATTTCCTCAAAGATCTCAAGGTGATTCCAAAGTTCAGAGACAAGGGGCCGGAGCGATAGCACAGCGTGGTACGGCGGGCCTCGCGTGCGGCTGACCCGGCATCCCAGATGGTCCCCGAGCACCGCCAGGAGTAACCCCTGACCATGGCTGGGTGTGACCCAAAAAAGAAAAAATAAGTTCAGCAACATATGGGGACCAATGGCACACGGAGGGTTTTTTTGTTTTGTTTTGTTCTTTTTTTGCTTCTTGGGTCACACCCGGCGAAGCTCAGGGGTTGCTCCTGGCTCTGCGCTCAGGAATTACTCCTGGCGGTGCTCGGGGACCATATGGGATGCCGGGATCGAACCCAGGCTGGCTACGTGCAAGGCAACCGCCCTCCCCTACTGTCCTATTGCTCCAGCCCCAAAAAGTCATTTCAATAAACTAAAATTGTTCTGTTTTCTGAATATTGTCAAAATATTACAACCTTTTTAAGGGAGGATACTAAGAACATTTATTTTCAGCTCGCAAATCCTTTACAAAAGAAATAAAAATAAATACAGCCACAGCAGAAACACTGACAGATGAAGGGGAAAGAACACAAACAAAGAAATGAAATGACTGTTTACTAGGAATCACAAAGGCTCGTTTTCTGAGCACAAAACCCATTCTCGTTCCTGGGGATCTGCAACTTCCAGGGACACAATAGTGAAGAGATGGTGCCCTGCATTATCAAAGCAAACCTCAAGGGAAAACCGAGACGCATCTAAGGGACAGAGTGAGGCAGAGGAGGGAGGGAGGAGGGAGGGAGGGAGGGAGGGGAGAGGAGGAAGGAGGAAGGAAGGAAGGAAGGGAGGAAGGAAGGAAGGAAGGGAAGGAAGGAAGGGAAGGAAGGAAGGGAACGAAGGAAGGAAGGATGGAAGGGTGGAAGGGAGGGAGGGAGGGAGGGAAGGAAGGGAAGGAAGGAAGGAAGGAAGGGAAGGGAAGGAAGGAAGGAAAGAAGGAAGGAAGGCCTGAGGCGGCCGTGCAAAGCCAGCTCCCTCCACACTGTCCTAACTCCAGACGGACTTTCTCTGAAGGCCACTGGGGGTGAGACCCTCCCTGCCCATCACTGAGGCCCTGGCGTGGGCTTTTGGTCTGCCAGAACTCTGGGTCCTGGCCTGGAATCAGGCTGACCAGGCTCCCAGGTACTTGCTCTTGCTCTGCGACACTGACTGGTCAGAATCAAACCTGAAAAGCACTTCAGAGATCTTCACCTTTGGTGTTACCAGCAACCGCCAGAGCTGACACCCCCCGACACCCCCCTAGCCCCGGGCGATGCTCAGACTGAATTTTTTGACTTCTTTGTCAGATGAACTCTGGAAGAATCTCATGTTCAGATGGGTACAGCAGGAGAAAGAATTTTACTTTATCTATCTATCTATCTGTCTGTCTGTCTGTCTGTCTGTCTGTCTGTCTATAGATAGATATATCTATTTAGTATAATATAATATATATAGATAGATATATCTATTTATTTATTTAACTCAGCCCCTGGCCGAGTCCAACATTGCTCCAAGGGTTTGCTCTCATGAGCGGGGAGAGATCATGCTGGCCGGACTCGGAGTGGAGTTTTAGGCCCTGCCCTTTCCTCCGCCTCCATGCCAGTTGCCCTGGAAGAGAGAGAGACCCACCCATGCCAGACCCACAGGTCCCTTGGCGTGCAGCCGCTTTGTGGCCGTGCGATATTTTTAGATGATGCTGGTTTTAGCATAAGGTTCTTCCCAATTTCTTTCACATTTATACATAGTAAACAGTTATAGACATGTTTTAACTGATACCAGTAAGCCTGGCAAGAAGCCAGAGCAAACCACACATCATACAGTCAGTCATTCTCAACATCCAGACTCCATAGTTCCTCAGAGCTCCATCCAAGAGTAAACCTGATCTTCCCCCTTTAAGTTTCATCAGTAAATGCTTGAGATGAGAGCCTTCTACTGAGACTATACCACCTACATGGTAAAGCCTGGCAAGCTACCCGTGTTTTAATTACCAGTTGTGCCAAAAACTAGTAACAATTATGGACCTCAGTTCCATGACCTGAAGAATGGTTTCGGCTCCTCCTGTTCCCTGGAGCAAGCAGATGCCCTTGGGTTACACTTGCTGGTGACAGGACTAATGGAGATGTTACTAGTGCCCACTCGAGCAAATTGATGAACAATGGGAAGACAGTGACAGTGATTTATTTATTTATCTATCTATTGATTTATTTATATGCTTATTCATTCATTCATTCATTCATTCATCTATTTACTTATTTGTTCATTCATTCATTCATTTATTTTTTGCTTTTTGGTGACACCCAGCAACACGCAGGGGTTAATCCCTACCTACTGTGCTACCGCTCGGTTCCTTTACTTTATTTCAAATGTGTAGGGGCCGGAGCGATAGCACAGCAGGTAGGGCGTTTGCCTTGCACGTGGCCCACCCGGGTTCGATCCCTGGCATCCCATATAGTCCCCCGACACCAACAGGAGTGATTCCTGAGTGCAGAGCCAGGACTAACCCTGAGTATTGCTGGGTGTGACCAAAAAAAGCAAAAAAAATTGTGTATTGGTGCGGGCTGCAGTGAGGGTACAGGGGCTACCGAGGCACCCCTATGGCCCCCAGGAGTGATCCCTGAGCACAGCCAGTGCCCCCACCCCCAACAAACAGTTAGCACTTCTCCAGAGGGCCCTTACCAATTCGGCCAGGAGCAGCACGGAGGCATTTATGGGACTTGGCCGGGCACATGCCCCAGGAATGTTACCTCATTGGAATGAATAAAAATAATAACAAAAACCAAGGGTTGGAACGAAAACGTTGGCTGGTTCCGTCTCGTGCCCCACATCTGGTTTTTACATGCCTTTTCTCATCGTGTTCCTAACATGGTAAACAGTTATACTCAAAACAGTCATGAAATCAGACACTTGAAGATCTAGTGCTCCAAGGAGGCCTTTTCCTGTGGAGGTTTGTCGAGACTGTGCTCTCCAGACCCAAGTCACCTTATACGGGTCCGGAGCGCTAGTCCAGCGGGTAGGAGTTTGCCTTGCACGCAGCCCACCCCGGTTCAATCCCAGCATCCCATATGGTCCCATATGATATATATCATGATATATATATATATATATATATATATATATATATATATATCACTGTATCACTGTCTTCCCGTTGTTCGTAGATTTGCTCGAGCGGGCACCAGTAACATCTCCATAAGTCCTGTCACAAGCAAGTGTAGCCCAAGGGCATCTGCTTGCTCCAGGATAGGAAGAGCCTCAAACAATTCTTCAGATCATGGAATTGAGGTCCATAATTGTTAGTAGTTTTTGGCATAACAAATAAAACATGGGTAGCTTGCCAGGCTCTTCCTTGTAGGTGGTATACTCTCAGTAGAAGGTTCTCATCTCGAGCATTTACTGATTATATATATATATATATATGGGTATATATATATGTATATGGGTATATATATATGTATATGAGTATATATGTATATATATATATATATATATATATATATGTGTGCCGGTTCAATCACCGGCATCCCATATGGTCTGCTGAGTACCGCCAGGAGTAATTCCTGAGTGCAGAGAAAGGAGGAGCCCCTGAGTATCACCAAGTGTGATATCCATCTACATACCTGTATCTCCACATACACACACAGATAAACGCGCTATAGCTACAGATATGAGACTATCACGAGTACCCTAGCGTCTAAAAGCATGGGGGATAGTAAATCATATAATATGCAATCCATGAAAAGAAGGCGCTGGCCTCCTCCTTAATCCCAGGCTCTGTCACTTATCCAAGATGCTCTGCCGGTGGTCCTGGACAGCGCCGCCACCCCTTGAGGGTCACTTACCTACTGCCCAAGTGTTGCTCTGGCTTCTTGGCCAGGAGGAGGCTGAAAACAGCTTTCGCGTCCCGGGGGAAGTTCCTGTGCTGGAATCCAGCCTCCTCCTTCAGGCTTCTCCTGTGCTGGAATCCGCCTCCTCCTTCAGGCTTCTCCTGTGCTGGAATCCGGCCTCCTCCTTCAGGCTTCTCCTGTGCTGGAATCCGCCTCCTCCCTTCAGGCTTCTCCTGTGCTGGAATCCGGCCTCCTCCTTCAGGCTTCTCCTGTGCTGGAATCCGCCTCCTCCTTCAGGCTTCTCCTGTGCTGGAATCCGGCCTCCTCCTTCAGGCTTCTCCTGTGCTGGAATCCGGCCTCCTCCTTCAGGCTTCTCCTGTGCTGGAATCCGGCCTCCTCCTTCAGGCTTCTCCTGTGCTGGAATCCGGCCTCCTCCTTCAGGCTTCTCCTGTGCTGGAACCCGGCCTCCTCCTTCAGGCTTCTCCTGTGTTGGAATCCGCCTCCTCCTTCAGGCTTCTCCTGTGCTGGAATCCGGCCTCCTCCTTCAGGCTTCTCCTGTGCTGGAATCCGCCTCTTCCTTCAGGCTTCTCTGCTTTAGGTCCTCTCGTGACCTTCTCCTCGTGGTCTTGGCCGTCGCGCCACCCCCTTCATTAATGCTGCGGCCCATCGCAAACCAGTCCGGGGGTAACTCGCTGTGTCCGTTAGGATTTCAGGGGCACATAGCCGTGGGACCCAGCCTGCAACCCCCCACAGCAGAAAAGGAAATAGAGCAGGCGGATGCGCACCTAACGGTGCAGCGGGACGCGTTGCCCCGAGCGGCCAGACTCGTCCCCCGCAGGGGGCTGCGCTTAACGGGTCTGGCCCTTGGTTTCTCAGCAGCCTCTAGGGCAGGAAGGTGGTCACGTGATCCTTCTGGCCAATGAGAGAGCAGGAGGATTGATAGCCAGGTGCTATGAATTAATCTATCGCACGATAGATCGGATTTATAATGGGAAGAGGGAATATCTCCAAGTGGAAACAATATCACCTTAGTCTCGCCGCTTCACTAAGATCCACTAGTCCCGTTAGTTCTGCCTGTCCCTTATAATTACGCCTTGGGTGAGGGAGAGGAGGGTGGGGAGGGCGTTTGTCTTGCAACAGCAGACCTGGGTTGATCCCCAGCGTCCCATATGGTCTCCGCGAGCACCCCACGCTTGACACCTTGTAGAAATGAAATTTCACCCCCATCAAATAGCTTCGTGGCCCCGACTCCAGCCTGGCACACCTCATTGCTCATCTGACCCTGGGGGCTCGCTGCTATTTATTTATTTATTGGGGGTCTCGCCTGGCTCTCAGGGGCTCCTCCCAGCTCTGCACTCAGGAATGACTCCTGGCGGTGCTCAGGAACCATATGGGACGCCGGGATCGAACCCTGGTTGGCGGTGAGCAAGGCAAACGCCCTCCGCGCTGTGCTGTCGCCCGGCCCCTTTCAGCTCTGTTCCAGCTGAGCCAGGCAGCATCCGCCTCTTTGTGACCACGTGTGTGTGTCGGGGTGGTGAGTTTGGCCCATACCCAGCAGTGCTTAGGGACAGGTGGTGCCAGGGACCAGGCCCGTGCGGAGCCCCTGGGCTGCTCTGGTCCTGTGCCCTTTATATGACACGGGTATAGAACAACGCCACGCGTGTCTGTGGGCCTAATACACTCACTTGGCAAACATTTAATGAGTAACTATAATGTCCTTTGTAATGATAGCTTATTTTTGCATAATAACATGTTTGCTTTTTTTCTTTTACAAAAACAAGGTTGCTCTTGGTTAAAATATAGTGTATAACTTCTTTAGCAATGAAAAACACAAACAAACAATACCCTAAATGTCAATGAGGGGTCGAGCAATAGTCCAGCAGGTAGGGCATTACCTTACACACGGCCAACCTGGGTTCAATTCCTGGCACCCTTATGGTCCCCCGAGCACTGCCAGGAGTAATTTCTGAGTGCAGAGTCAGGCGTTACCCCTGAGCATTGCTGGGTGTGACCCAAAAAAGCAAAATAAAAAAAATAGAATAAAATGTAGTGAGTTTCTCCTTTCCTTTCATTTTTTCTTTTTCTGTTTTTTGGGGGAGTCACACCAGGCAATGCTCAGGGGTTACTCCTGGGTTTGCACTAGGGAATTACTCCTGGCGGTGCTCTGGGACCATATGGGATGTCGGGATCAAACCCGGGCGTCGGCTGCATGCAAGGCAAACGCCCCCCCCCGCTGGACTATGGCTCTGGCTTCTCCTTCCATTTCCTTTCCTTTTTTCTCCCTCCCTCCTTCCCCTCCCTCCAGTCCTCCCTCCCTCCCTTCATCTCTCCCCCCATCTCTGTCTCTGTCTCTGTCTCTGTCTCTCTTCTCTCTGTCTCTGTCTCTGTCTCTCTCTCGTGTTTTGGCCACACCCCGCAGTGCTCAGGGCTATCTCTGGGCTCTGTGCTCAGGGATCACCCCTGGCAGGCTTGCCTGAGGGTACCTGCAGTGCCAGGGATTGAACTTGGTCGGTCACAGTGCAAGGCAAATGCCTTACTCGCTGAACGATCACTCTGCCCCTATAAGTATAATAGTAAAACCAGGAGCCAGAGAGCTATCGTGGGGCCCAGAGTGTGGAGAAAGAAGAGGAGGAAGAGGAAGAAGATGAATAGGAGGAAGAGGAAGAAGGAGGAAGAGGAAGAATTATTATAATAATCATTATAAATATATAATTATAATAATAGTATTATTAATAATATATTATTATATTTTTGCTTTTTGGGTCACACCCGGCAATGCTCAGGGGTTTCTCCTGGCTCTGCACTCAGGAATTACTTCCTGGCGGAGCTTGGGGGGACCATATGGGATGCTGTGGATAGAACCCAGGTCAGCCGCGCAAGGCAAACGCCCCTCCGCTGTGCTGTCGCCCCGGACCCTAAAAGAAACTATGCCAAAGGAAATGATGTGTGTGGGCTGGGGACAGGCTGAAGGCACCTGCTTGCCTCTGGCAGGGACTTTATCAAGCGTCCACGCAGAACCAGGGGTGGCCCCGAGCATTCCAGTGTGGCCCTCCCCAAGGAAAAGAAAATGATCTGTATTACCTGCTCCTGTTCTTCAAGCAGGTTTCTATTTTATGTAACTACTTAATTGACTGTTAACTTTCACAATTAGGGTAGGTTTTGGGGCCACAGCCAGAGGTGCTCGGGGCTGTTCCTGGCTCTGTGCTCAGGGGACCATGTGCAGTACCAGGACCGGGGCTCATCTTAACCCCCTGTCCTGTCTCTCCAGCCCCCGCGTATGTGGTTTTTTTCTGATGTGCACACTGTACGTAAGGCGCCCTAAATTTCATGAGAAACTTTTGGGTGGATTAAAACAATGACAAAACATAAACCATCTGAGCACTAATGAGGAATAATGGGCCTTTGCAAGAAAAGTCCGGGAGCAAGGAGGGCCCTGGCATGCTGGGCCCGAGTCAGCCGGGACTGCGGCTTTTCCCAGACGCTGGTCTGTAATTTGGGCGAGTCTGTTCGGTCTGCCGGGACAGTCCTGTACAGTGGCGGCCCTGCCATCTTGTCCAGTCTTATTGGCCAGGCAAAAGGGACCTAGCGGCTGCTTCTGTGGCCCAGGCTACAGTGTGGGCTTCATAAACCAGACTCTGACCACAGCGCCTTTCTCACAGTGCCCAACGGAATGTGTGTTCAGGAAGCAGCAAAAAGCCGGTAGCCAGTTTCCATTCCCCAGGCAACAAGCACCATGCCTGCCCTGCGGGAGCTCTGGTGGTCCCCAAAGCCAGTCTCCTGCCCTTGAAGACAGAGAGAAGAAGGGATGAGACCTGTGTAAGTGCCTGGGGCAGGGGGTGCCCCTCCTTTTGTATTGGCTTTGGAGGTCGCACCGGCGGCGCTCAGGTCCGCCTCAGGGCTCACTCCTGGAAGGCCAGTGCCCAGCCATATGCGGTGCCGGGAACTGAACTGGGATAAGCCGCATGAAGGCAAGTGTCTCCTGCTCTTCTCTCTCCCACTCCGTCTTTTTTTCTTTTTTGGGTCACACCTGGCGATGCTCAGGGGTTACTCCTGGCCCTGCGCTCAGGAATTACTCCCTGGCGGTGCTTTGGAGGCCATACAGGCCATACGGGATGCTGCCGGGATTCAACTCGGTTGGCCACACGCAAGGCAAACCCCCTTCCGCACTGTCCTATCACTCAGGCCTTTCCCCAATCAAGAGTCTGGCATTCCTGGAACATGAGATTTGTGGGAGATGGTGCTGGGCGGGGCGGAGCGCTACAGACGCACAGAGGAATGCTGTGTGCTGAGGACGCGAGGAGCAGCTCCCTGTCGCCTCACAGACGTCAGAAGCACAGGACCGCCTCCCGCTACCTTCTGTGCACCTAGGGCGGCTTGGGCATATGAGCTTCATTGGAGACAGTCAAGACGAAGGTTCAGAGGGCTGGGAGGAAGGGATGTGCTTAGTTGGAAAGAGAAAGGGACGGGGATGGGTGAAAGGTGGGAAGAAGAGACGAGCGAGATAAGTCAGGCAGTAAAGGCTGGAGATGGGGAGTGAGGGCCTGCCCCGAGGCAAAGCTCTGCCCTCTTGAGCTACGCTGTGACTCCGTTCTTTCTCTTGGGGAGACCCACACCCGGTGCTCAGGGCCACACGCGGGGGCTGGGGATTGAACCGGGTCCGCCCGCGTGCGAGGAAGCGCCTTCAGCCTTTTCTGTCTTCCAGCTCCAGCTCCGTTATGGATGAATTCCGGAAACATCACGTTGACTCAAAGATGTCGGGCGCGAGGACACACACTGTGTGACTCCTTATGGGTGACGTCCCAAACAGGCTGAGAGCGGGGGGGTGGCTCCGTGGCGAGCACTTGCCTTGTTTAGGCGAGTCCCTGGCACAGCCATGAACAACCAAACTGAACCCAAAATAAACCCCAGTGATTCCACAGAGGCAGAAAGTAGATCAGTGGTCACCTAGCGCTGGGAGGGGGAAGGGAATAATTGCTAAAGGGTTCAGTGTTTCTTGGGGAAAGGGGAGTGAAGAAACTATGAGAGGTTGCTATTGTGTTCCCATGTCTATGTAATGGGCAAACAGGTCAACTCTATGGTATTTGCCTCTGGGCCACACATGGCTCTGTGCTCAAGGCGCACCTGTGGGGGCTCGTGGGGGCACATACAAGGCAGGCCCCATACCTGCTGTACTATCTCCCCACGCGAACTCTATGGTGTTGAAATGAAATCTCACTAAAGCTATTGGAGGGCCTGGAGGGACTCCAGCCGACTCGCCTTGGGCACACTCAGTAGGGACCTGACCCCTGGCACCATGCAGGAGCTCCCAAGTTCTGCCACGAGTGATCTCTCAACACAGAGCCCGGAGTTAAGCCTGCGCACAGCCGGGTTACCCACGAGACAAAAACGCAAATGTAAGTAAAGTGCAAAGGAGCTTCAC
Organism: Cryptotis parvus; assembly: GCA_021461705.1. Classification (NCBI taxonomy): domain Eukaryota; kingdom Metazoa; phylum Chordata; class Mammalia; order Eulipotyphla; family Soricidae; genus Cryptotis; species Cryptotis parvus. The sequence goes on along the minus strand of JAJIBD010013591.1, from coordinate 3,219 downwards.
AGTGAAACCTTCCACGGCCAGAGATAACAGTGAGCCCACTGTCCCCTGGCCTGGGCGTCAGACACCATCATCACAAGGTTTTGCTTTTGCTGTTGCCGCTTTTGTGTCTTGTCTTTGGGGCCACAGTTGCCAGGGCTCTCCGAAGCTACGAGCCCAGGAATCGCCTCCTGGCAGTGCTCAGGGTATCATGTGGGTTAAGGATGAGACACAGCCTCTTGCCCCAAGAAACCTTCCGGCCGCAGAGCGAGCTTCAGCCTCCTGAACTCTCTCCACCCCAACAGATGCTGTTTTGCAATCCCCAACCTGCTCCCGTGCCCCAAGTTACTGAGCCTTTATTTCACTTGTAAATATTTGTTTTGTTTCTGTTTGTTTTTTTTTTTTGACCACACCCTAGAGTGCTGAGAGCTTAGTCCTGGCTCTGCTTTCAAGGGTCACTCCTGGCAAAGTTCAGGGACCCACATGAGGAGCTAGGGATTGAACGTTAAGTCTGCTGCGGGCAAGGCAAATGCCCTACCCGCTGGACATCGCTCCAGCCCCAAGATACTTAAGTCAATTTTTTAATTTTGTTTTTTTTGGGATTTTAGGGAAATGTTACTGGCGCCCACTCGAGCAAATCGATGAATAATGGGATTCAAGTGATCAAGTGATCAAGGGTCCCACCTGGCGATGCTCAGGGGTTACTCCCGGTCTGCACTCAGGAATTACTCCTGGCGGTGCTGGGGAACCATATGGAATGTGGGATATTGAATTAGGGTTGGCTGCCTGCAAGGCAAATGCCCCCGCCACTGGCCCCTGAAGGTTTAAAATCTTGAATCAGGGGGCAGAGCAATATAGCGGGAAGGCACTGACCTCGCATGTAGCTGACCTAGGTTGGATCCTGGTCATAATGTTTCCTGAGTCCTCCCAGGGAGTGATGCCTGAGCAGGGAGCCAGGAGTAAATACTGGCACCGTCGGGTGTGGCCCAAAAGACAAAATGAAAGAAAAATGATAATCATAAATAATAATTTAAAAATATATATATATATATTTTTTTTTGCTTTTTGGGGTCACACCCCGCAATGCTCAGGGGTTACTCCTGGCTCTGCACTCAGGAATTACTCCTGGCGGTGCTCGGGGGACCATATGGGACGCCGGGATCGAACCCGGGGCGGCACAGGCCGGCCGTGTGCAAGGCAAACGCCCTACCGCGCTGGGCTATCACTCCGGCCCTAATTTAAAAAAATCTTGAGTCGATTTGGAGAAGCCTGAGCTTCTGTGGAAAGTGGACACATACTTGTCCTGCATGTTTTTTTTTTTTTTGTTTGTTTGTTTTTACCTTTTGGGTCACACCCGGCGATGCTCAGGGGTTTCTCCTGGCTCTGCACTCAGGAATTACCGATGGCGGTGCTCAGGGGACCATATGGGATGCCGGGGATCGAACCCAGGTCAGCCACGCGCAAGGTAAACGCCCTCCCCTACTGTGCTGTCGCTTTTGCCCCTAAAATTATAATGTTTACTGGTTTTGGTTTGGGGCCATGTTCTGCAGAGGTCAGAGGCTATTCCTGACTCTGGCGGTAAATCCTGGCGGTACTAGGGGGACCTTGTGTGGTGCTGAGGACAGAGGCAGTGGCCGCGGGCCAGGGCCTGTCCTGTGTTCCCCTCTCTGCTGGGATCTCTGGGGAGAGCCAGAGGGGCTGGCGGGAGGTGGGCCGGACCCCAGGCCATGCTCTGAGACCCGCAACCCTCTCGATCTATCGATCTGTCTGTCTGTCTGTCTGTCTGTCTGTCTGTCTGTCTGTCTGTCTGTCTGTCTGTCTGCTACCTACCACCTACCTACCTACCTACCTACCACCTGCCTACCTATCTATCTGCCTCGCTGCTGGTCTTTCTGCCTGTCTTTCTGTCTATCTGTCTATCATCTATCTATCTATTTACTTTTTGGGTCACACTTGGCAACACTCAGGAATTACTCCTGGCAGTGCTCGGAGACCATATGGGATCCCGGAGATTGAACCAGGGTCAGCCCGTGCCAGGCAAATGCCCTCCCGCTGTGCTATCCTCCGGCACAGCCCTCCCTACCGGACAGAAAGTAGGGCGGAACCTGGACCCTCAGCCTGGGGCCCCTTCGCTCTCACTCCCAGCTCCGGTCAGGATGGAACAGACCTTGGGGCAGAAGCGGTCAGGGCTGGCATTTTGCTGGGCACCGCCTCCTCGAGGAGTGAGCGGAGGCATTTCACAGAGGTGGGTGGCGCTCAGAGGCATCCAAATGCCATCACAGCCTCCAGCTGAAAGAATGCACGGCCTGTGCTTGCCCATGCCTGTGGCTTTGTGGCGCACGTGAGGCCTCCCTGGAGGAGGAGGCATCCAGCCCAGCCAACCTCCCTCTGCCCCCCCCTTGGGCCATCACTACAGGCGCCCTCAGTCTCGGGCATCAGAGCTGCCAACCCCGTGGTCCATGAGGACGCAGCAAGGTTTTGTACCCTGGGATGTTTCTCTTCATTTTTGCTATTTGGGGAAAGGGTTTGTTTGGTTTGGAGGCCACACCTGGGGGTGCTTGGGGGCCCCCCCCCCGCTGGGGCTGAGATGGGGCGCCCGGCTTCACCCCAATACTGCCTCGACGCTGTCATCAGTTTTGTCTTTGGGGAGGGTCTAGAACCGATCCCTGGAGCAAAGTCCTGCGTCACCCAATCAGGGACCCGGCTCAGACCTCAGAGGGGCGCCCCAGGGGGGGAAAGCCAAACGGCGGCACCCACCCATCACCCAGGATTCTGCGGGACTGTGTGCAGAAAGGGGACCTCCCGAGGAGGGCAGGGTTGGAGTCTGAGGGATCCGGTGGGCTCCCCTCGCTGCCGTCCGTGGCCCCCTGGGCGCCGCACACAAGTCCTCCCTGCAAGCCCGTTGTTAAAGCACTGCCCCTGTGGGCCGCCCCGGGTGTGGCCAGACCAGGCTGCAGAGCCGGGGTGGGGCTGCGCAGGGCCCCCGAGGCCCGCCAGAGGCGCCGCCCCCCGCGCCGCGCTCCCCTCGACGGCACTGTCCAAACAGGCGGCCGGGGCGCTGCTCTGTTTGCCGTGGCACAAGAACTGTCGAGCGGCGGAAAAACACAAGCAGAGCAGAGCGCGACCAGCTGCTTCCCGGGCTCCCTCCTTCCTTCCTCCAGGGGCCGGGCCTTTGTTCTCCTTCCCAGCTGCTCCTCTGCGCCTTTACGCGGGCCGCCTCTGGGGCCGCGAGGAATGTGGCCC